>WYDF02000884.1:0-14133 GCA_009867245.2 Adranes taylori
TATATATTGGAACTATATAACTGTTTTTTTATTGGTTAGGAAAGACACTACCAATGAATGATTAAAAAGAGAGCTTATGGGTATACATAACTAAAATATACGTTTTAAAACTGTGTATGATCCCATCCAGTTCCATTTTATTATCATTAGACACTTTTTCATTAATAACTTTTCCTGTTGTAATAACTGAACAGTTGATGCCGTTAGAGTTGATTCCTGTAATAATTGGAGAAGTACATGAGTATTCTGTGGCAGTTGAGTATTGGTTTGAGTAGCTTGGTTTGAGTATTCTGTGACGATCATATTATTTGCTCTCCGTTTATCGTTCACAAATTTAACAAGTTTTTCGGAATTGAATATAGCTCACTATGAATTTTTTATGCGCCTTGTTTTTCTCAATAATTAATTGTTTCAATTTATTAGAAAACCAAATATGAAATATGAAATTAGAAAACCTAGACTTTAGTCTTAACTATTGGAAACTTATAACTCTATTGAGGAGAATAGTAGTTCGTAGAATGCGTTAACCACCCTTTCTAAATCAATAAACATTCCTAAACAAACTGAATATGCGAAATGGTGGACGGATTCGCTAATAATTACATCTATAGTTCTATCACCAATAATATTGTCAAGTTTTCTAAATAATAAATCTAAAAATATACCTCTGGTATTAGATACATTAATAAGTTGTTTAAAATTTAGAAATGAAAAAGCTTCCTCCAGAATATTGGTATAATCATGCAGTGGACATATTACCGAAACTACCAGTTCAGCATTACGTCACTTATCTTAGGTTCCACGTTCGTGAAAATTTTCTTGTTCCACGTTACATCCGAATGCTCATGGCACATATTGTTGCGAATAATTTGGGAGTTCATATGGATAGTGTATATTTGTAGGCGGTACTGTGTATATGCAGATTTTATAACTCCACTTTTGATATGACCACTTGCATATATCAAATTAATTTTATTTCGTTAATTGTGTTTTAATATGTAAAACTTATGTATATTTCATATTTTGCATGTAGCCTGAACGTATCGATCCGCAAGGCTCTAAAGGCTATGATGTACGTAGCGACGTATGGTCGTTAGGCATTACATTGATAGAGGTCGCCACTGGACGTTTTCCGTATCCGCCTTGGTCCAGTGTGTTCGATCAATTAGCACAGGTCGTAAAAGGTGAACCTCCGCGTTTGACTTGCAATGAGAATGGAAATATATTCACATCGGAGTTCGTTGATTTCGTCAATACTTGGTAAGTTTTAAAGTGCTTTTTTTATAAAAATTTTGAAAGTCTTGGCTTGTTAAGTTGAAAGTAAAAGTTGAAAATGTAATGATATCCCTACAATGAAATAGATAATGTTATTCAAGCACGTTGCACGAGAAAATAGTTATTTGATGGCCTAGACTGTGTGGCAAAATTCCCACTTCTAGCAGCAACGACCGATGCCGGCGTGTACGAACAACAGACAACGCGTCCAGGTTACGTGCCTGACTTTACTGTGCAATGGATACGCACTTGCATGTTCACATATAATACAAATGAGAGGCCCAAGTAACTTTCTTACATATCTCATTTGTTTTTTTAACTACATTTATTTTCTTTGAGGTTAGTATTAGTGTGATGTCATATTGAACCAGCTCTATTCTAATATGAATTTCTTTCATTAGCAAATTGTCATTTTTCGTAATTAGGAAAATAGCCAAACTGGTATCACTATATCTTACATTGGATTACTCTATCCCATTCACTGAAGATGAACTTTTAGAGTTTGCAACAAATTAGGAAGATGTGTTATTGTATACCAAAGGGGTCCAATCTTTTTAGCGCAGGGATCTATTTTTCTACTTTAAATTAGCTTGGGATCGATTCCTAATAGGAATCTTGTGGGAAATATTATTGGTACTTTATATCCTTCTTCAAAGTTAATAGCGTATATTTTAAAAGCTAAATATCATTAGATATGTACTTAAAAATAATCAATTTTATTATTTTCGTATTTTTAACATAATTTATTTCACGTTTGAGAGAGCAAAGAAAGCAAAAAATCATGCAATTTCTTATGGAAATGGAATTTCGATAACCGATAACCACTGGTTGCGTAACGCATGCAATCATCGATGTGATTATATGTCTAACGTGATCGATTTTGGTTTATATCATTCTTCCAAGTATGAAAAATCCCAAAGAATGATGAAACTCACGTATCAAATTTGAATATTTTTCCGAATTATTTCCGAGTAAATTCCGAATATTTTTCCGAAATTTGAACACTACATATATAAGATTTGAAATTTTTTGTAGTTCAATTAATTGTAATTCTACATTACACTGATTTATTGAAAATAAAATTGCTTTATTTTGAGCAAGACCTTGAATCATATCTTCATTCATGTTAAGCGGTGATGATATGAAGCTGCAAATTGTAATAAGATTTTTAAAAGAAAAAAGTTTTCACCAAACTCTCTTTTAAATGAATAAAATGAAAAAATGCTAGGTTTGTCAAAAATGCTAATTTTACTAGGTATTCCTTGTTTTGCAGATAATTTGACCTGAAGTATTTTTTCTCGATTTAAAATCGGTTTACTTCTTTTAAAAGTAATTGGAATTTTCTCCTTTGCAACGGCTTACTTCTGATGGAATTAATTATTTCTATAGTGATTTTCATTACTTTATCTACATTTATAAATACAGCGCATAAGGCGTTATAGATAATGCGTTATAGGTTTATAGATAATACAGTGGTATGAAAGAAACTTCCAAAAATCTATAGCTTTCCTGCAAAGTGCAAATAAAGACATTTTCACTGCCAACCATAGATGGTGCACCGTCTGTCGTAATAGAAACGAGTTTTCGTAGTGGAAAGTCTTCTGATATAAAGAAGCGTTTAAAAATGTATATATTTTCCCCTGTGCATGTTCCTTTAATAGGAATTATTTTTAGTTGTTTCTCTTTTGTACTCCAATCGGGAAAGACCAAACTTACAAATACACTTAATTCCGCCGTGTCACTGGCATCAAGTGATTCATCGAATTGAAGTGACAAGTATGTGCAAGGCTCGAAGTCCTTTTTTAAGCGCATATCGTTTGCTAAAAGCTCTAATCTCATTACAGAGTTTCTTGATAATTGCATATTTTGAACCCGTTCATGATTTCATCTTTGTTTTTGAAATTTACAAATAATAAATGATGTTAGCAGCTGCTAACAATCCTTCTTTAAAAATCTCACCATCGAAAAAACGTTTCTTATGTTTTTCTAATATGCCAACATAAAAGCTCACGCACAATCAACGTCGTGTTGACGTTTTTTAAACGCTGTAAAGTGTCAAAAATACGTCCAGAATACGTCTCTTTGTACTACTTGCGCACAATAGACACTTTTTACGTCGAAAATATAACCTCAATATATTAATAATGTAAATTAAGCATGAAATCTTTGAAAATGGAAGATTACAAGTTTTTGTTGGATTTTATATGTTATATGTAATGTATCACCTTGCGGTGAAAGAAACTAAAATTAATTGACGACGTGAGTTAGACGTGCTTTAAGACAGGAATCGTTAAGGTCTTTTGTAAAATACTTATTTGCCTTTATAAAAGTTGGATCCACAATAAGTTTTCATGCACACAAGATGACACACCAATTTCCTGTCCAAGTTTTGTTTTTCTGTCACATTCTTGCCTCAGAAGCTTTGTTTGTTAAACAAACATTCATATTTTCTAACTTCTTCAAGTATTATTTTATCAAATTAGGACTTTTTAACAAACACGTGTAAATGTAAGGTTATATTAACGATGTTGAGCACGTAAAAGTTAACAGCTGATCTACTTTCAGCGTGTACGTCCCGTCAGGTGCGTTCATTGTGAGTAGGTCAATTTATATACATTAACATGAACTATAATTTGATATTTCAAGGCGTCTAAAGAACGTCTGTACGACGTTCATTGTCTGTGACCTTTGAAGGGGCCAAGGTTACGGGTGCGGATTTGTCACAAAGTTTCTGAAAGAATAATTGCTGCGAACATAGTGTATCCTTCAACTTTTGTATCTGTTCCTTCCGTGTTTTTGGATTAAATTTTTTTTCCAATTTTTTTTCCGTCATAAACAACTTATATTAAACGAAGATAAAATAGTACGAATAAAGTACTTAACAAATAAAAGAGAAAAAGCTGACCCACCAATGGTAATACTAGGAACCTACATTGATGCCAGGCTCACGTGGAGAGACCACACCTCAAATATAGTAACAAAAATTGGTGGTGCCAATTATGCTCTAAAGAGAATAAGACAAACTGCCGGAATAGAGGGCGCATGTACAGCATATTTCGCGCTCTGCGATTCTGCTCTTCAGTATGGTATTGAGATATGGGGACACTCACCGCATCAAAGTAAGGTACTGATCGCTCAGAAGAAAGCAGTCCGTTGTATCGTCCGAGTGTCAAATACAGACTCATGCAAACCTCTAAAAAACTCCAAATTTTGACGGTTCCCAGTATTTATTTACACAGAACACTAACGGCGATCCATAGTAAGAAATATCAGTTTAACAGACATGAAAGCCTTCATGCGTATAATACGAGGCACGCAGATAACATCATCCCGCCATACACTCGCCTAAGAATAACAAATTACCTGAAAAGAGGTATAGATAACTACAACAAATGTAAAATTTTGTGGAACCTGCCGCTGATAAAATTCAAGCTACATCATCCCGTCATTCACTCGCCTAAGAACAACAAGTTACCTGAAAAGAGGTATAGATAACTACAACAAATGTAAAATTTGGTGGAACCTGCCGCTGATAAAATTCAAGCAACAGTTAAAATGCCATCTCCTGGCAGAAGCATATTATGAGTGTAGTGAATTTGAAACTCCCTAGAACTCAAGTGTAAGCCAGCACATGTAGTTTAGTTCACTTTAGTTCATTTCATTTTATTTTAGTCTATCTATATCTTAATTTAGATTTAACGCTTATGCAAATAAAGATTTATTATTATTAAGACTATATCTAAAATGACTAGTGTGGTATTTTCATGGTTTTACACTTGGTAATATTTAATACCTATTAATTTTTTATAGACCAGTCGTGTAAAGTTGACAGATCATGCTAGATAATTTCAGAGTCATTTATTGTGTAAACTTTATTAAAACTTTTTTGATCATAAGTAAATAAGAACTAAGTTACTAGCTGAGGAACCTCACTAGTCGCGACAAATGATTTCAATTTAACACAACTATATTTTACATAGCAATTTCTGGTACGTAGATATGATTCAAAGAAGCAAATAAGTTTATGTGACAAGTCTATGCTTAGTATAATTGTATGTCGAACTCGGTTTAATGCCTGTAGGAAATCAGTATATATGACATCAATCTGAGAGTTACTATTCATTGTATCAGAAACAACTGCGGCAAACGTAGTTATGTTGGTTACTGTAGATCTTCCTTGTATAAATCCGTCTTGATTCTGAGCTATTAGTTTTTCAACATGGTTATAAATGGACTTCGATATCAACATTTCAAAGACGTGATAGTATGGTAAAGTGTGATAGTATGGAGATCTGACGCTAATTGGTAATGTCAGATATGTCATCAGTTTTAAATATTGGAGTTATTCGAGATGTTTTCCAGGATTCTGGGAATACAGATTGGCTTAACATCGGATTAAATAATTTTGATAAGGGATTAACAAGAGCGGATGCACAATCCTTAATAAGAAAAGCATGAATACAATTAGGTCCACAGGTCAACATTCACTTAACTGACCTATTGTTTTCAATATTTTATTCTCACTAAGATTGTTTGGCGTAAACAGGTCGGAACTAGTATGTGAAGAATGAACATAAGTGCTTTGAGTACCATTGACATAAACAGATTTTAAATAATCAGTAGAACTTCATCTCCAACTTTCATAGAACCAAGTATGCGAGTACTATTTTTTTAGTGAATTTATAGAAGTCCAAAAGTGATTTGGATTAATTTTAACTTTATGCTCAGCCTAGGTTTATTTTGTAGTTGTATAAGTATAAGTATATCTTTACAAAAGGCATTCTCACATTGCCTTTTGTGGACAATGGAGGACGGTTTACTCTATTTACTTTTGGTACAGTTAAGTCAAGCAGTTCATAAAATTCTATTCAGGCTAAATTAACATCTCTAAAATCATATAGAAAATATCTAGAATCATTTAGCAATTTATTTAGAATTTAAAGCTTCTCTGCGTATTAACGTGAGTCAGGTTAAAGCTGATAGTATGATACAGGTCTTTAGCTAACAATATAACAGAGCAAACTTCAATAGTGATATTCAAATTCGTGGTAGCAATAATCAGATCTAAAATCTTATTCTGAAAGTTTAGTCTGTTGTTGATCTGCTTACATTGTGAAAAACTAATAAAATTGTTCAATAATTCAGATATTGTGGAACTGTTGTCTATAAAAGTAGGTCACGAAAATCACCAAAAACCAAAAAGGTCAATAAAAGTAGGTATAAAAGTAAAATCACCAAGAATATTACTTAAGTCGCATTGCGATGAGATGATTTCCAGAAACTGCAACAAGTTTTCATACGTTAGCGTTGGTGGTGCTGGCGGCACATAAGTATATATACCTTAACAAGACTATGGTGTCCTGTGTATGAAGTTTCAGACAAACCAAATGGAGTTATCTTCTCTGATGTATGTGGGAAGCTTTATCATCCTCCACATTTGGCACCGATTCTATTACAGCGATAAACATTGTGATTGGAGGGAAAGATCTCATACGACAGAAGACTACTTGTTGCCCAAGATTCCGTGATACACACTACTAGTAATAACATTATTTAAAAATTCAAAAGTTTTAGTATCAACACCTCGCACATTTTGATAATAGTAATATAGATTGTCTTTGCAACTTACGTTCTTTGTCTGTGGTGTGTTATCATACTTCATTCGAATAATCTTAGGAATTCCATTACAGTATTTTATAGCTAGGGTTTCTTCTCCGTTTAATTTCTTGACTATATATTGACGAAATTCTTGCTCCAACTGATCCTATAAATATATTCCTGGGTCGTGGATCTTGATTCATTTGAGAATTTATGAGTTTTTCAGGATTCTATCAACCTCAATGACGGAAGAATGCTCAATTTTGATAGGCTGTTTTGCCGGGAATTATATTCCTACCTAATCGATAGGCTCTTAGATGTGCTGTATCTAGAGTCTTATCAATTATTTGTAATATACCCTTGGTTTGACACAACTTCAGTGTTGTTATATTCCAAGGCATTGAATATAACCCTGTTTGTCTCGTGTCTTTTACACTCCTCTAGTTCTTTGATTACATCCATTACGGACAAGGACTTTGTCTCAGATTCTTTACTATGATTTTCCTTTAAGGTCGGTAGTTTTACTTTAACAGTTGTTAACTCATTTTTAAGCTCCTTCATGCAATTTTCTTGAATTTTGCACTTTTTAGAAATCCCCCCTATGATCTTTCTCATATCCTCTGATTCTTTTCCATACCTTGTTGATATCCTTTCGTATACCTAGTACTTTAGTTATCACATCCTTCAGCGAAATTTCATCATTTTCACCCTCGAGAAATGATTCATCCAACTCAGGCTCATCATCAGTATTGTATTTCATAGTATACTCCTCACATTTCCATTTTTATTTACAATCCTCTTTTGCATAATTGCATAATTAATGATTTAGTATTATACTGTATAAAAACGACATTCGATTAGTTCAAGTTGCAATATATTTAGAAAAAAAACTTCATAAAAAATTAAGAACTTTCCCTGACAGTTTGGTTTAAACAGTACAAATCTGTTTCGGTAAACGAATAATATGTTTTAATTAACTATACATTTGTTTATCAAGCACTAGCTTCCGAAAAATTAGGTAGATCATTTGGTTAAAAAAAATTGGTTATGTTTGTATTTTCTAGGTTATGTTTGAATTATTTATAACTTTTCTTTTTGCAATTAATAAATTAATTAGATGCTTTGAGTGTTATATATCACTTATGCACTTATTCCACATTTTTTATACTTCAGTCAATCAGTACAATACGCAACATAACAGTTCATGTTCATGTTTAGTTCGAAATTTTTTAAAGCACTAATCCATTTACTCTATTCAACAAGTTTTATCATAACGTCATTATCTCACCGTTCCTAGTTTTCTTTCGACTTCTGTGTGACAGACCTAGGGACCCACCGGTCATTTTTGATTTCTTTCTGCAGTTCTTTTATGTTATATTAACCTTTTTTAATTTTGTGATGTCATATCAAAGTTAACTTAATAGAACGTTTCTTAAATGCCGATCTAAATAGAATTGCTGCAATAATAGCACATAAATTTATGTCGGAACAATAATATTGTGACAAGGTTTGGTTTTATAATTATGTAGGGTATATACTTTCTAAAATGTGTCTTTGTAAACTAATTCTGATAATATAAGTATAGATTTTTGAAGAATTACTATTATTACACATGAAAATTTAAAAATGTTTACACGTATAAAAATCTGCATGTTTTTTGCTTAACTTGATCTTAACATTCAGTTATACTTCTAATATGTCTTTTTGATTTGAAAGTTTAATGAAGAAAGAAGCGGATCGACCCAAGTACAAGGAACTTTTAGGCAAATCATTTATTAAAAAATCGCAAATCGAAGACACAGATGTCTCAGCTTACGTTTCGGAGATTCTTGATGAAATGACAAATAATGGTATTAGTGCATTTACCACTAATCAACAATAATTTATAAAATAATATCTTGTAAAGCGACATGTTCAGTCATTTACATTGTTTAAAGTATGTTGATGCTGACACCTTTTATTTATCTTTTTTTTATTTAGAGATTCACAGTAAACATTTTTAAACGTAGAAACTATTTAAATTTACACATTTTTTGGAGGCTCGAAATATGAAAGTTATAAAATTTAAGGTTTGATATTAGAAATAAATAAAAATAAAATCGTCTGAATCTCTATTGTTTTTAATTATTTATATCAAGATAATGTATAAAAATACATTTAATTTAATGACTTAGAAAGTAGAATTTAATAATGCTAAAGTATTCAGTAAAGCTTGTAGAATGTAGACAAAAAAACACCAGAATTTATTGTAAAATACTTTTAAATTTAAATTGAAAACGCCTTAAAATTATATACTCAAAGGATGGTATTTGAATAGTTAAATGTAATTTGTCGTGAATGCATTTATAAAAGGAATTAAATGAATTCTATTTTTGGTTTTTTATGTTAATTATTAGTAAGACTAATGAATCTTCCAATTATTTTATTAGTGATTGACCAGTAGCAATTAATTCAATTATAATTTATTCGACTTCTTCATTAATACAGTATGCTAGATTGATGATGTTCTTTAAATAGCTATAGTTAGTTATGAACGCTGATTATGTTAAAAAAATTGTATTTACATTAAAGAAATCCCCTCTAGCGCTAATCTCTTCTTTGAGTGTCTTGTTTTCCAACGTACTTTGGCCAACATTTATAACTTTATGGACCGCCTCTCTAAAAAAATTACCCCTCGGCTAACACCTTATCTACTTTTAGATTTTGTTTTAACCAAGATTTTGTTCTCCGATATCGATATAATGAGATAAGACATCTCCAATGCTTCTAATCCTTTTGGGTACTTTTCATTTGCGGTTTATGCTCCCCTACTGTACAACAATACAAAAAAAAAACATCGCAGCTCAAAAGGCGCAGACTTTTAAACTATGCCCGACATCAGGCCTCTGGCCAATAGTGTTTTATTCAAAATTACATTTCCATTTACAATATTAGTCGTACATATAAGTAATTCTAGGGAACTGGAAGATTCTGAATGTCCACAACTCCATACCAACATGTCAAGTAAAACAATGCGTCCTGGACTTCCAAACTCCTTGGAAAGCCAAATTGATTGAAACCAGAACCTCAAGTCTGGCACAAAGACGCGTATAAATTTTTACGTAAGAACATTTTCAACACTTGAGCCAAGACTTTAATCGTTTCATAATTCTCGCATTTTCATCTTAACCAATCATTTGGAAAAATTTATTCTTACTTATGCGTTCACAACCATGGGAGATCTCTGAAGTTTTGAGAGAATTCTAGAGATCCCCCCGCTTTTCGAATTTTAGAGCTTTTAACAAGAACTTCAACTTCCTCTACTAAGATCTATTAAAGAGTCTCTATATGTCGCTGTAGATCCGACCACAGTCTGGAACAAATCCTCAGTACAACATTTTCAATCCAACAACACCTCGCCGTCCATAAGAACAGATCCGTCCTCGCTAAGTTGACTACTGTGATGATTAAACCAATTATATGTATTGATTGTTTGCACATTTATTGGCCAACCTTATTGCAGATTTATTGGCTTGAAATTGATTATGTGACTTGAGTCAGACATACTGCACAGAAGGGACACTAGATAGAAATTTTCCTATCTAGTGAGATGCATGGGTCACTGATTAGATGCAAGGGACATTGATTCGGTGAAGGGAAAACTGATTCGGTGCAGGCATTGACTTCTTCGAAGCTCCAAAATATTTGAACATCTGCTTTATGTATCATATATTTATTGCAGAATCTAGTTTATGTACCGTCATATTCGATTTTTCAAATGACGCCATCCTGATGTTTATGACTTACAAATCTGTTTACTTTTTTGAATGCTCTTGCGCGCAATTCTAATTTACATATCAAAAACAATTTTTTTATAACAGCCGTCATTCGCGCTGAATGTTAAACACTATAGACAAGCAATGACGTGGAAATGACAGCTGTTAAACGCTCAAAGTATTTATAATAGATCCCACAAATAGCCCTGATGTCATTATAATGTTTTAGAAGGAGTCAAGGTCTAGGAGACAGGGAGCCGATACGGTAGCCAACTCCTACGCCTGTTCTATGATTTTTCTTACAATTATATGGATTTCTGTGTAGCTAGTTTTATCAACTCTCCTCCACCGTGCATATTTCTCCATTACAACTAGAATTCAATGAAATGTTTGTCCTGATATTTAACTTAGCCTATGGAAAACTGCCACGAATTTGAAATAAATTTATGAACATTTAAATTCTTCCTAATGACAAATTTCATAGCAGCTGATAGTAATTGTGAGTCATTGTTATGTGGGACCAGGGAGATTAAAGTTTTGTTTTAGGATTAGTCTATAAATTCTGATTGTTTTGGACACTTAATTAATGTTTCTTGGTCATAAGGTTTGGTTATTTTATATACGAGAGTTAATCCAGTATTAGGTGTCAGCAAAGTGGTCATCACACACACACACACACAGCCTTAGCGGCTAACGGGCTTTGAACTTTGGTATGTAAATCGCATGAATGTTATGATTATTATTACCACGTACAGGAAAAATAAAGTGGTGAATAAAATATAATCTGGTTGAAAGCAGGTTACTTAATCTATAAATTATATTCTAATAAATTCAAATTGTCAAAAATCTGTTACAATCGAGAAAGACAAGTTTGGTCGTAATATTTTCCAGTACTAGTCGGGGCTGGGAGGCAAGTTAGGCCGGCATTCTTGGGTTAGTTAAACCAATTTAATTCTTTCGATCAGCCTTTGCATTTTAACAATTAAGAGAATAATCAGAAAGATCTGACGTGTATGCACCAATCTGTGATGCTATGTTGTTACACTGACTCAACATAGCATCAAATGACCCTGACTCAACATGAAATTTAATTAGAACTTTATAAATCGCGTACTACTAAACTCTGTGCCAACCTATTCTTTAATAAATCTATCCAAGCTTCCGAAATACCTCTTTATAGACTAGTCAAGAGTGCCAGCCTCCCATGGGCCCCCATACTAGTACTGCAAAATATTTCGAACGGGAACTTGTCTCTCGTAGAATGAAATGCGGGTACATCCTGTCGAGCAACTGCGTTCGAATTCTAAAAATTAACAGCTCTTTCGCCATTGTAATAGACTTTACTACAATTTGAATTTATTAGAATATAATTTATAAACTTAAGATACCTGCTTGCATTCGGATTATATTTAATTTAACCCTGTACGTGGCATTATTCGTTCCACTTCAAATTTAAATACGTAACATGGTAGTTATTGTTTGATCCCAAATAAACAACATCACTAATGGTTGTGATTGATTCTCGATATCAAGGCGTTCAGACTTCTCTTATTGCTCTTTAATTTGGATGTAAAATTTTTGTCTTTTAATTTTTTTTCGCTTAAGTATAAAAACTTTGAATCAGTAAACTCGAATTTCTTTTTGAGTTGGATATATTAACTACTATTATTTAATGAAACAACAGTAGGTAATTAAACTAATTGCCATTGCAGGGTTCAGGCGTTTTGTTTAAAAATAGGTAATATTTGTTAATAAAGAGCTTATTATAAACTAGTGACAATCTTTGCTACTCTAATATATATATGCTTTTAATAGAAGCATACAGAAAATATATTTCTGAATCACAGCAAGATATCTGTAAGACTTATTTATGCATTTTCAGTAAATTTATGTTCACATTTTATAGAATAAATGAGTAATAAAATAGTGGCTCTTTTAGAATGAATTATAAAAATGTACATATTGTATATTTAAATATCATATTTATTAGTATCATAATAATATTTTAGATAGTTTTATTGTTAAAATTATAAAAATTAAGCTTAATTTATATTATCCGTAAAGGTACGATGCGGTTATTTTATATTATGATTGATAATATAAATGAAGCTTTATTGTTGAAATGTCCTTTTAAAATAATTAGTTTAAATATTATTTGTACATATTTGAAGGTAGATATAATAATGGCAATATTTAATAATAAATGTATATTATTATTAAAATTGTCTTTAATTTCAGGCATAAAAAACCTTTTCTTCAAACGTTAATACATTAAAATATTAAACCAGAAGTCAAAAGTTGGAATAAAAGATACAAATGAGAAGCTTGTTTCCAAAACGTACCAAATCCACAAAATTATGAATCGCAGACTTTTTGTTTGTTTGTATAAATCTTAGCTATAAAGGTATTTAAATATACCTTCATTTTAACAATTTATAGATTTTAGTCATTATATTTTATGAAAATGACATTTCACTAATTATTTATTTATTCTTTAGATTTATTTCTTATTTAATTATCCGCCTCCCTTTAATTACAATTTGATTTTATTCACTGTTTATTTATTTTGGCTTTATTATTTATTTATTTACATTTAATTTGAATTTATTTCATACGTGTAATTTATCGTTAGTTTCAATGTTTGAAGACTCATTCAAAATGTGGTTATTTCTTTTACAAGAATCTTATTATATTGTGACATTCTTTTGTTGAAAATTATTTTTTTTGGAGATGTTTTATTTTTATGTTACAAAAAGAAGCAATTCTTATTTCTGCTCTGATATCCATGGATATCACTGTATTTTTGTACAATTTTCAAGTAAACTGGTAATTTTCATGTTATTTTCATTTTGTGTATGAAGGTCATTGCATCAAGGTAGAGATCTTATTCAACGGTATTCCATTTAAGTTTATTTCAACTTTATTAACAATAATCTGTGTTTCCTTGTTTCTTTATAACATATTTTGGTTCAATAAATAACGAACTCTTGCAATATTTATAATCTGGTTTAACAGTTGCATTGTACAGCTTACAAATCTCTTTCTTGGGAACCAAATATTTTAATTTCTCCACAGCGATCTTACCGTTTGCGGAATACTGATTTTTCTTTTGTTGCTAAGTAGTATTGCTTTGGTTTTGTTCGCATTCAGCAGTTTAATTTTTTGCATTTAGCGTATTTAATTCACTATTCATTATATTTATCATTTCATTTAAATTGTTTCCTTCAATATATATCAGCAAATAGGTTTACTTTAGATTGTTAACAATAATTGGGGCATTGTATTTATAAAGATAATATAAAAAGTAAGGCTCCCAGCTTTTTATCCTGAGGTACAACATGATCAACACACACACACACACACACACGCGCGCACACACACACGCACACACACATATATATATATATATATATATATATATATATATATATAAATATTTTATGTATTATCTTTGTTACTCCTGTTCGATAATGGACCCACGTCCGAAACTCGAGTCACAAAGTAA
>WYDF02000895.1:0-14133 GCA_009867245.2 Adranes taylori
ATACCTATTTCTAAAATACTTCTTTAAAATTAATTTCCAAAGTTTAAGCAACAATCAACAATCACTTAAAATACCATTATAACAGATTATAACAGTGCAAAAAAGATGTAGATACTTTTTAGTTTTTTATTAAAACATAATTGTTCAATATATTATTAAGCACAACCATAAAGCATACATACAGGAGGTATTTTGACGTCTGTTATTTTCTATAGTTCAAGATTTCATCTTAAAAAATATATAATTAAATTCATTATCAAAAGATATTTAGAAAAACAAATTAGCTATACGTCAGTACGTTAGTAGCTATACGTTAGATATTGTACGTTCATATCATCATTAAATGTCATTTCGTATTATAATAGATGTGTATTTACAAGCTATAGACAACAAATCACGTTTATAGTTGATACGATTAATAATGTGACATATTTTAATAGCAAGCAAACGATATATGCATAAGTTTCTACGTCAAGTGCAATGACTTTTAAATATTTAGTACCATAATTGTTCTAATGAAATAAAGCAAAACGCATAGGTGTGCTATACCAAAAGCTGATCTATACACTTTCCATTTATTTAGTTAAATATTTAGTTAAAACATTTATTTAGCTTTGTTATTGTTAAGTTTACTATAAAGACTAATGATTTGTTACAATAAAGCGAGATTTCTCCAGTTAGCATTAAACTGTACGTTTCACTCACTCGCGTTGATCTAACGATAGCTCCATACAAATTAGACTACCCTCTAATTATGAGCTGCAAAAGAGTAACTTATTATTATTAATCACGCTTTTGTACAACTAGTATTGTATTGTTCTTGATAACGCATAAAGTTCGTGTCAAACATGTACTAACATTTAAAATTTGTGTAAATAAGATTTACGGCAGAATTTAATTATTTGTACAACAAATTTTTATGATTCACCTACAACAAAGGTGAATCATAAAAAGTGTGCACGGTAAAAGTCCTTGCACTAATATTGTTTTTATAACGTGACCTATAATATATAAAAGTATATTACCAGTGATCAGTGATAACTTTTATTCAGTGGTAATATACTTTTATTTATTGATTGCTCCGTCCAATAAAGTCATCAATTGCATACGTTAGAAATGTTTTCTGACATGTTACAAAATAACTAATAAACCGTTTGTTAATGGTACAATGGTGAACGCTTTTAGCGACTATTAGAGTGAGCAAGGCAGTTTAATTTAATTTAAGAAGTACATTGCTACAATACAGCTAAATTGCAATGTACCGCTAGAAGAGGCTATTAGGCACACGCGTCTGATGAGGTGCGAAACGCCGTAACAAGCGCTTGTCACGTGTTAGTAAGATTTCTACTTTGCAAGTTCACAAATAGTATTAATTG
Organism: Adranes taylori; assembly: GCA_009867245.2. Taxonomy (NCBI): domain Eukaryota; kingdom Metazoa; phylum Arthropoda; class Insecta; order Coleoptera; family Staphylinidae; genus Adranes; species Adranes taylori. The sequence goes on from WYDF02000895.1 coordinate 1,377, forward strand.
TTTCTCCAAGTGAACAAAGCTATATTACTTGTTTTAGCTCGGTGTATTCTTAGGAATACTAATTCCAACTGTAAATACATTCATAATGTATTAATATTGCCTTAAAATTTTTGCATACCTACCGAAACACTTCTGTCTTCCATGACTAGTTTCAAATCGACGGATTCATTGTCAAACGGTAACTGCTTCGACTGCTTCTGTTTTGTTATGTATGTTTTAGTTCGTGGTTATTATTCTTCGTTTGTACCCGTTGGTATGTTATCACTTTCTTCTCTGCGTTGTTTTGTTATGTTTTTTTGCGGTGGTGTCAAGATATTATTTACTTCTTTATTTTTCATTGTTGTATTTGTAATCTAGTTATTAGTGTGTTGTTTTTTATGTATGATTTTAAATGAGTTTATGTAAAATCTTGTGTTTAAAAACTCTGAATAAAACTCATTTTGTATGACTTGGTTTATTTTGTGTTTGTATATTCCGATGGCTTTGTGGTTGTTTTTTTAACAATCATTGCTTCTCCTATTGCTTTGCTTGGGCGATCGTTGTAGATTAGATGGTTCGCAAAAGTGAGAGCGATATGTCTGGTCTTATGAAACGTATTAATATGCTCTGTATTGTGTTATTAAATTCCTAGTTGTTCTTCCTAAGTATATTTTGTTACATGAGTTACATATGGATTTATATATCCCACGTTGTATTTGCCAGTGATATTTATTTTGTGCTGAAGTCGCTTCACGAGGATATTATTAGTTCTGTATGTAGTATGTAGTTAAATTACATGGTTTAAGTAGCTTTGTTGTTTTGTACGTGACTTTTTCACAAAATGTGAAAGTTGAGTAATTGGTTTTGTTTGTGAATTCTATTTCACTTTATTCTTGTTCAAGTATGAAGTATTTTCAATGTAATTTCATTTAATATGTATAGCGTTTAGGCTAGAAATAAGGAGGTACTTTGACGATGAGACAATCATATTCGAAGGTACTTTCGAATATGATTTATAACTGTTTTAAGATAAAATTGATCTATGAGTGCTATATCAAGATAATCTAGGTTACGGCCCTTATGATTTTAAAGCATTAAATATATTTACACATACTTGTTCCTGTCGTCCCTTAATACATAGAGATAACCTCTTATAGTCCTACAGGAATAAGTCGTAGGGAAAAAGATGAAATGTATATTACAAAGATTCATCAATAAATTTATATGAATAACAGGGGGCTATCAAAGGAAATATGTACTAGTTAAAACATGGAAATATTACACGACAGTAAGTAAATAAACATATTGCATTAATTTTCTTAAATTTCAATTTTAATAAATATATTATTTCTTTAGATTATCAAATAAGCTATGCGTGTTTTAAGTAGTTATTTCATTTTACAAACAGTATGAAAACAATTAAATATCAGTGAACGCGAATGCGTGATAAAGTCAATGCCAAGTGCTACGGTATTAAATCTGTTGTATACAAATTCATGTGTGCAAATTCATAATTGCAAGAAATATAAAAAATCTTGAACCTATGACAGGAAAAGGAAATGTTATTTGTTTATATTACTTAATTTTCTTTAATTTCATTTAGATATATTATTCTTTGAAATGTAATAAGCAAATTAACCAAAAACTAAGCAATCCAAAATGGGTTAATTAAATATATTTAAATTTGTGTAATCAAAAAGTATGCGCGATATTTCTAGGTCAGTTGCGATGACTTTTAATATGTATGTATCATAATTGTCATATAGCTAAATCGCACGCTGAATGATATGTAAACACACAAATATGTGCACTAATTTAGGCACACTCTACACATTGTTACGTACAGAAATGACGTATATTTTATTATTGTTAAAATTCTATAAAAGACTGATTATTTTACAATTCAATTGACATTTATCTAGTTAGCATTAAATTGTACTTTTCACTTAACCACGTTGATCTAGCGATAGGTCTACTGTAGCTAGAGTACCATCTAGTTACGACGTCGCAAAAGACTAAGTTTATTAATAACCATCCTCTTGTATAGTTGTAAATGCGAGCGCCCATGCGTAAAGTTAAGTGTTAGAGTAAATTAGCAAACTCAATTAAACTCAAATGGCAAATCCGTTTCGTCCAATGAATGTAAAGGACAAGGGCGGAAATAATGTGGACGACGGCGTTTAGTTAGTTTTGACGCCGAAAGCGCAAACAATCCGTATAGAAAACAGATAAAAACGGGAAATACATTCGAATAGAAAGCGAAAGAGAAATGTAGTGAATAGAACGATTGTGGATTCGATGGGTCTATAATTGGAAATTACATTGCTCTCAATATCATACGTATTGGTTATCTAACTGTAGTGTACAATACGTTTTGTGATTATTATAAACTGCTCTACCCATACAACGATACTGACAAATAATGGAAATAATCGGAAGTAAGCTTGAATCAACTTTTCTCTATATTCGTCCAAAAGTTAGATAATTAAATAGTAATTTACTTAAAAAGTTTAATTTAAGTAAGTTAAAAAGTAATAGAGCTCATACTTTTGAAAATAAAAATAAATAATTTACTGTATCTAATAGTAAAGTGTAATACAATCATTTTTACCGTGCTTTACATAAAATAATGTACAAACCAAATTAAGCCCCTGGACCCTTAAAAGAGATTTGAGTCAAGTTTCTATCCTTCCCGCTCTCGTCCTCTCTAAATACCCTAATGATGCGTTTCTTGCAATTGCATAGAAATATAAAACAGAATTTCGTCTATTGTTCTTAATATTAACAAATTTAACAATAATTTTAAAAGCGCTTGGCTAAAATAATTAGCATAAAATAAAGAAAAACAAGAAAACTTCTTTGACTTATAGATAAATTGGTCTTTTCCAAAAACTCCGTAGATTTCATTATGTCGTATGGACTAAAAATAAATTATTTATTAGCCAAAATAAATAACTCAATCATTTTGTAGAGTATAACTATTAACTAAACTAGATGATAACCCATCGTAAAACGACTATCCATTACCAGGTCATATTTTATTTACCCAAATGAGTTAGGTTATTTGACCTCTACCGGCGTTTTTTGTAACCCAAAAGAGTTGGGTTATTTGACCCCTAACGACTTTTTTCGTAACCCAAAAGACTTGTGTTATTTGCCCTGTACCCTACCTTCATTTTTCCATAACCCAAAGAAGTTGGGTTATTTGACTCCTATCTTTTTTTAACCCATGGGAGTTGGGTTATTTGACGTGGTTATTAGGGCCGCAATACGGGAATACTGGTATACGGGAGTATGGGAATATGGGAACACATATACTTGAAACTTTATAGCAGGCATTGGACAAAGGCGCGGTCGTATTGCGGAAAAACGGGAATACAGGAACACATATTCTTGAAATCAGATCAAGTTATGATATCAGATCAAGTTAGATCAAATCAGTTTAAACAATATCAAATTACTACGAATCAGATCAACTCTGATCAAATCAAATCAGTTCAAATCAGTTCAAATCTGATCAAATCAGTTCAAATCAGTTCAAATCAGTTCAAATCAGTTCAAATCAGTTCAAATCAGTTCAAATCTGATCAAATCTGATCAAATCTGATCAAATCTGATCAGATCAAATTAAATCAGTTCAAATCAGGTCAAATCAGATCAAATCAGATCAAATCAGATCAAAGCAGTTCAAATCAGTAGAAATCAGCACAAATCAGATCAAATCAATTCTAATAAGATAAAATCAGATCAAATTACATCAAATCTGTTCAAATCAGATGAAATCAAATCAAATCAGATCAGGTCAAATTAGATCAAATCAGATCAAATCCGTACAAATCAAATCAATTCAAATGAGATCACATCAGATCAAATTACATCAAAACTGTTCAAATCAGATGAAATCAAATCAAATCAGATCAAATCAGGTCACATCAATCAGTTCATACGCATATTAAACAACTGATAAAACTATAGTATGTAAGGCGTCAGCCTTGCGCGGCAGACTGCCATTTTAGAAATTCGTCAAAAAGAGAGTCAAGAGCTAGCTTAAGCCATGGCAAGCCGGACAGCGGAGCTATCCGCTCCGGTAAATACTGGGAAAGAGTGAGTCAAGTTCAGCCATTGGCCGAGGCAAAGCGGACAGCCAAGCTGTCCGACTCGTAGGCAAGTGCAGGAACCGGGGGATTAATGGGTATGTGATTTTTAAATCACGCAAGTTTTATTTAATTTACAATAAACAACTACTGTGCAAATTGAATTTACGAGTTATAAGGTGACAGTCAAAATTAATATGTTTTATGCAAGATATAACAAAACGTAGGACCAGTATATGAAAGATGGGGTGGGGATCACGTCCAAGAATTTTTATTAGTGCATTTTGATAAAAAGAATTTGGTAAGAATTAAATTAAAATAAAGTGCACCAGTAAATAAGAAATTATAAGCATTGCTTCATCGTAAATGTTCATAGATATTTCAAATGTTGCATCTAAGCTGCGTGAGTGCCCAGTCTGGCACATTTTGTGCAATAATTGCACAGACGTTTTTGTATGCTGCGCACGCTTTTTATTCTTTTGCGCGCAAATATTCGCGTAAGAACAGAAATAATTAGGGGCAAATCAATGTTACCTATAATTATTTCATAACCCAATTTTTTCAAACCCACGAATCGAAATGTCAACTGATATTGAGAAAAAAATATTTGGCGTAAAGAAAAACAAAGAAAAGTTTTTGACTGACAGATAAATTGGTCTTTTCCAAAAACTTTGTAGATTTCATTGATATATTTTTTATTCTCGTAATGTGTCTTTTCAAAATCTTCAATTTGAAATTAGTTACTTTATGTAAACTTATTTGATAAATTTTAACACTAATTCTCTTCTGGCGCTCAAGGTAGGGATTGGAAAGTTAAATAATAAAATTCCGTCTCTTACTTACTGTTAAACTTTTACAATATTTCTCACTAATACTTCTTAAAATTGATTTTTAACTAAATAAAGTAAATCACTGATCTCATACATTACCGGAAATGAGAGAGGACATTTAGAAGCACTTTTAATAATACAAGAAATGACCATTCATTCTGAACCATCGCTTTTGTGAAATCGTGGTTGATTGTCAAGTTATCCTACGTACCAATTTAGCATTTCTTTTAACACATTCCATTAGAAAGTTATAACCGCTTTTATGAAAATAATTGGAAATGTCTAAATATTTATAGATGGTCTACTTTTACAATACACTTATGTTATATACTTTTACAGGTATCTTTTACTATTTTTTATATTATGGTCGGTCTATAACATAAAATGCTATTTTCTATAAGTTCACCTTTATGGCAGTAAAAGTTATTTCAAAGTTTATGGTCATAGTTTTTAGTCCTATATGCAACTTTTTATTTTATGACATATACAATGTCTCAATATTATAAATGTTAGTTTCTGGTTTCAATTCTGAAAGTGTATACGAAATAAGAATTTACCTTACACTTAAATGTAGCGCAAGGTGTTGAAATATATGTTTACTATAGTTGTTTCACATTGCGGCTAGATTTTCTTAAAAATGCGTCTTCTGATTTGTGAATGCTACATCAGAATTCAATTAGATTTTCAAATCGGTGTTCAACCAATTTCATATTAAAAATTAGTTATTTCATTGAATATTTTATGTACCCCCACTATTTTGAAGTACAATGATATTTAAAAAGATCTCTATAGTGTTTTAAACACACCAACGAATATTTTTGCACCTAACTAAATAAATTGTCACTAGAAAGCAGAGCTATTCCAATTGACAGCAAAAATAATGGATTTTCTGACATATTTAACAAAATTCTTTTGTGTACAGCACCGCAGAAAATAGATATTCTGAGGTATTCATCAAAATATCTTAGAAAATTCAATTCGGTATAAGAGACAGCAAACAGAATAAATTTTCACCTCATGAACCTCATAAGAACCATTATCAGTAAGCCCAAGAAAATGATTTTTATAAGATATTTATCAAAATATTTCAGAACATCCTATTTGTTGTGTAACTAACCAAAGAAAATAGATTATCCGGGTTATTTGTCAAACCGAAAACATTTATTTATTGAGGCTTTTAGCAAGATAACTTCGGTGTAATCTTGATCGCATTACTGAAGAACAGAATAAGTTTCCTGTAGTATTTATTAAAATACTTCAGAAAATCCGTTTTGTAATGTAACTCACAAAAAACAAAAAGCTTATCTGGGGTATTTAATAAATACCTGTAATTATCTTAATTAATACAGAATAAAAACGGGCTGACGCTCCGTACTTATATTTTTGTATTAAATAAAGTAGAGTTAAGAGATTTATTAGTAGAAGTTGAAAATAAAAGTGTATCGTTGAAATAATAGAATAAATTGATGAAATAATTAGATTTACACGTACAACAGGTCGTCTAGTAAAAGCTACGTAAAAGACAAGGCTAGATAGATATATAGAGTCGGCTTGCACGATAGAGAAGAGATGGTGATGTCGTGAAGAGATGTCGTGTTTTGAAAAGGAATTATTAGCGGAGACAAGGAGGATCGGGGCGGATCAAGAGGTGATAAAAGGTGATCAGAAAGATATAAGGAGAGAAATAGAAAAATGGAGAAATAAGGCTAAAGTAATGGAGGTCAGCTATAAAAAGGAGAGACAGGAATTAGATTTGAGGGTAAAGGGGTTATAGAGGGCGGAAGAAAAGAGAACACAATAAGGTATGGAGTCCTCTTTTCTCACACAATAAGGTATGTAACAATTTAACCATCAAGGAGAGGGAAATACAGAAAAAGATAATAAGCAGCCCGATAGAAAAAAAAGAGGGGATCCGAGAGGGTTAGGATTGGTCATAGGAATGTTTGGGTAGGGGATCAGGCATGGTACTAGGATAATGAGTGAGAGAGAGGGGGGAGGGGGAGATAGAGAAATATATTAGTAAAAGAAGCAAAGGGTAAGGAATGGGAGGATAGAGATACAAAACGAAGGAGAAGTATTAGGAAGGGCAACGAGATTTAGGTGGGTGATGTCGAAGGGGGACCAGAATAGGAGGAATTATTGTAAGGGGGCGATTAGATAGAAGGAGGCATGTAGATGAGGGTGGTAGCACTTTAAGAAATTTTGAAAGTGTTTTGGTGGTGCAATCAGAAGGGAGGGACTTATGGAGGATAGAAGTGAGAGGGGATGCAAAGGAGTTGCAGGTGGATTAAAAGGGAATGGAGGACACATGGGAAGATGTAAAAAGTAAATTGCTAGCTGGATTTGTGCGGAGGACACAAGGGGCACGAAGGAGGACCAAGTGGGGTGAGGGAGTGGAGGAATGGTAACTAGTGGAAAGAATGGAATAAAAGAAAGGAGCGAAGAAACTGTTGAATGTGGGGGTGGGGGGTGGGGGGCTGCTTATGGATAGATTTTGGATGAGTGTTTAAGAGAGAGAGAGTGTAGAATTTGAGGGCGAGGTGCAAAAACATGGTTGCACTAGATAAGGGAATGAGGTGGGTTGGGGTGGAGTGAAGGGGAAAGGTTGATGGTGGAGAATTGGAGGATAAATTTGGGACCGGATGGGAGAGGTATGGACATTATAAAAAATATATTGAGAGATATTGTGAAGAGAAAGTGTGGTTAATAAGAAAAGAAAAGGGGGAGGAATGATTATGAAGGGGGTATAGGGTAGTTTGATATAATGGGGATACTTAGTGAATTCATACGATGGAGTATTCTTAATGTTCTCGTTATCCTTATTCTGTAGGGTTATTAAGTCTGATTATGTGAATTTATAATTATGTTTATCTATACAGTGATAATCAGACAATTTTCAATTATAATATAGTTTTGTAATAAGAAATGGAGTTATATTAATTTCAGTTGCATAAAATATTTTATAGTATACAGTTTGATAAAAAAACAAAAATGTTTTATATGTATGTATAATAAGAAATAAAGGTTCATTTATATATTTAAAAGGGTTATCATGTTAATCAAACAAAATCGTATTTATTATCCTTAAATTAATTTGAGTATAACTATGATTGTAAAGTAACTAGACATTTGTTTTTAATTAAAGCTAACTTTTTTAAAATGGTCTTTCATTATTTTATTTCCTGAGTACCATGTCTTTGAATTTAAATAGTAAATAACTAAATAATCTATACCATTTGATCAACCCCCAGTCACCCCCACCCCTTACTTCAGGGGCGTGACAATATTTAATTTTTTTTTGTGGATATGAAAAACTGGGTGAAAAAATCACCTAATATACATACTGTATAGAAGAGCAATGGATTTTTGCACTGTGTCGAATTAGGCCGATGACGTATTTGAACAATAATTATTAAATGAATGGTACAATAAACGACATAATGTATGTTAAAGTAATTTTTATTAAAACAATCTGTAAAATGTTTTGAAACGATAAATGTTAATAACTACAGTTGAACAACTACAGTACCATATTTAATTGTAACATATATAAATATGCTACGTATAGTGGCATATATGGCATCAAACTTGTCTATAAATTTTTTTTTATTTTTTTGCAGGGTAAATTAAATCAATTAACTACTTCGACTATAGTAATCGTTTAATTTGCATATGATAAACTGCTAGAATACTTATTATATTTGTTATAGATTGAATATTGTTTAAAAATAATTTAATTTTTTGTTGCTTCCATTAGTTTGCACTTCGTAAATATTTTTTAGTATGTACACTTTTTTGCGGAAATGCTCATTATATCTTAAGGTTTTTCAAGAACTGTTTAAGGTTTTTCTTGACTGACTTATATGAAAATGCTTGAAGGTCAAAAAGAATTATTTTACAAGAGATGCAAATTTAAAGTTATTGTGATTAATTACAAAGCTAAAATAAATTGAGTCACTAAGTTGTGTCTAGAGTCTAGACATCTAGACTATAGTTATTAATGCCTATGTATGACCATTATATCTATATTATAATTCTGAATACATTATTTAAATGTTAAGCCTGTGCAGGATAAGATAATAATAATTTATTTCATACGTAACATTATATATGAAACAATTCAACGTTAATGCGTCTGCAAACGAACATATATAAATGTAAAAGCGTGATATAATAGCAGGATGTTGTAAGTAACAAAAGCTCCTGTGGAGCACGAACATTGAGCAAACTGAAAATCAGACAAATGCCTTACGAATTTGTATTTCACGTCCAGGGACACTCTTATTATTCGATAATAAAACATATTTGCGCTTGTAATTTATGATGCTTCTATTTTTAAGTATAATTAAGATTATTTTTACTAACCCTAGAACTCCTAATACCTATTTCTTCTTTTGCTTGTATATAATAGATCTGAACTCAGATTACAAGAACAAAGGGTAGATAGGTTGCGTGGAATAAAGGAGTAAGACTAAGAAAGTTAATATGAATACAATAGTGGGAATTATTTTCGTTAGCATAACAATATTTTGCACAAACTCACTCCGGTTTTCCGCTCGCTCTACTTTTGGTTCTTGTAATCCGATCTAGTTAATTTACTTCTTTTTTCTTTGTAGTACGAACAATACCAACGGGTCGAAGAAAAATGTAGAGTGCAATCTCGAATATTTAAAATATGGGTTTATTCCAATACCAATAAACAATACGTTACCAATATGCCGCCTCCTTTTTAGTAAGACTTTGTCAAACGACTCCATGAAACCACCAAAACTGAAAGAACTCTTGACTAAAGTCCATAATGACAAAAACGATAAAGATTTATCTTTTTTGTAATGACCAAAGAATAATATTTGAAAACTCTTTTTTTACAAAAACTATTTGCGACATTATTTGGACCAGACAACGATGGACTTGGTGCTTCTTATAATATTTCTTTACTCTGTAACAGGCAGAAAAAAAATTCCTGTTGTTAAAAACAGGAGCTATTATTTCTGTGGTCTCATTGCGAGTTTCTAGTAGTAGGTTGTGAATAGAATTACCTGTAATGTAATGTAGATAATGTAGAATTCTGTTTGGTTTCCTGGTATCATATGGTCAGAAAAATGTTCCAAAGGTGCTCTAAGGGTGGTGTATTGTCCGCTTTCGCTTAATATGATCTTGAGATTACCTTGCGTTAGTTATAGACAAATTAAAATAATCTGTTGTTAAAAGGGGTTGATTATCGTTGATGTAATTAAGTTGCTAATAGTATTTTTCAACTTACCTGACTTTGGGTGCTGGTGGTTCAGCTTGTGTAGCATTTATTTGAATGAAATTAATTAAAGGCTAATTACTATTAGCTCAATTTCGGACTGTTCAACCGAAAATTATATCTGAGTGTTCGCGTTGCAATTTCCGCTTTGCATTAATTTTTCCTAGTAAATGACGAGAGAAATGTTAAGTCACTATCAAATTGTACAACGCTGAACAGTTTTTAGTAAAATCCATATCTTGGAAGGGTCCACTGTTGTTCTATTATGGGTGTCTGAATTATTAGAAATTCGAAGCTGTTGCTTACAATAATAATTGGTGGATGTCAGTTGAGGAGTATTACCAGTGAAGTTCTATTGTTTTGTAAATTGATTTCAATTCATTGTAAATTTGTTTCCAAGGGTTTGAATATAAATATCCGTGAAATTTTGGATAAATAATGTTGGATGGGTATATATTATTTAATAGGTTATATTATTGCCGGTTTCTTTGATTATATACGTAAATCGATTCCATAGCAAAAGTGAGAGAGATGAAGCTATTTATAGCATGCTCCGTGAAACCTTGACTTAAGATTTCATGGCTTATGATTGCGCATATTTAAATTAAGGCAGCCTAGGCTGTTACTTGTTGTTTGTATTCTTTACTGTTTATAGTTCTGTTTTTTGACTGTATTTGAAAAATTGATTTTGTAATGTAAATTATTAATAATAATTGTATAGTAAATTATTAATTATATTTAATTATTAGTGATATATGTGTATTAATTAAAAACGATCAAAACTATGGTTTATTCTTGTAGTGCATATGGACGTGTAAATCCTTACGATAATACTTTAAACAGGTAATTTCACAAGTAAGTGACTCTAATTAAATTAAAGCAATCAAACAAATAGTTATATTTTCTTTTCTGTAGGTTTCCAGCTGGTCAGCAATTAAATAAATTATGGTTACTTGCAACCAAGCGAATCAATTTTGTGCCCACAATTTTACTGAAAATGATTACGCACTGAATGTACATGGAAACATAGTTTTAAGAAAGAACTCCATACCTTATTGTGTTCTTATTTTGTATATTGTGTTCTGTACATTTTGTTCTTATTAATAACTAGATTTTGTATATTTTATTTTGTATTTCGTAATTATGCTCGTGTTATGTGTTATCATACGTATATGTTATATGAATTTCGTTAGTGTACAATTTATCGATTGGTATTAGGTAATTATTTTTTAAATAGCTTTAATTACATATATATTTCTGATTAATTTCAGTTGTTAAACAGGGTTCTTGTTTAGTGCCATTCCAATTTTTGATTAATTTTAGTTGTTAGAACATTTTAGCTAACTTAATTAATTATTATTGTATTTTTATTAGATTATATAAATTTTATCTGACAATAATAAAAACGTTTATTAGAATTCACTTCGTTTACTGCTTGTTATTTAAAATGCTTAACATAAAATGCTTGTTATTTAATTTGACATTGCCATATAGAGCTCCATCTCTCTTACTTTTGCTATGGAATCATTCGACGTCGTTAACTATGACGGACGTAGGCTATCCATTTACGTATATAAGTAAAGGCTGATTTGGTATTTACGTGAGAATGGCAACGAACACAGGATAAATATAAAGGTTACATATGAACTAATAGATGAAGTTAGAGCCGCCATATTGGAACACTGTTTGTCAGATGTTGGCTCTAAATTAATTAAATCTTATATTATTTATTTATTATATTTGGTTGTTTAAACCGTGCTAATTATTTAAACTTTATTTTAAAGCAAAATTGAAGTTAATTAAAAAAATGGTGCAGTGTTTTGTTAATAGATGCACGAAATATGCAAAAAATACTGTACAAAATAAACAACAAAACATAACTTTTCACAGGCAATTTATTATATTTTTGACAATCACAAAAAAGTTTCACTTTTGTTTTATTACGAAAAACTTCATGGTTTACTAATAAATTATTTTACGTTTCCAAAAAATATAGCCAAAAAACTTATGGATTAAATCAGTACATCGCTCGTATTTGTGTTCACAACACTTTAAGGTATGCATTTTCTGCAATATTTATTCGATCTTTCCAAAATTGATTTTAATATTCTTTTAACAAATTTTTATAATAAATAATAAATGCATAAATCTTTATTCGCATAGATTCGCTGCATTATTATAAATCAAACTATTAAACAACAAAATATAATTAATAATATAACAAAAATAAAATTTCTCCAGGAAGAAAATTCCATTGCTCCTCCTTGCTTCCACATATTCTGCACAATCTTCCTTCCTCTTTCATCTAGTACTTATAACCCCCTACTTCACTCCTACACCTAGCTGAACCTAGCTATTATTCTTTTTTCCCCCATACATAATCCTGATAAAAATACCCAGCCATACCTTCCTCAACTATAATCCACCGACTGTTATACCTGGTTTCAACAATGTTACCATACCTCTCCTGCCTCTCTACATCTCTCATCACATCATACATCTCACTCTTACCTCACACACAACACTCCCTACTCCTCTCATCTTTTCTCACCAACACAAGTCGGCCATCCAATCCTCCTATTAACTTTTTTCCTACTCGCAAT
>WYDF02000906.1:0-27547 GCA_009867245.2 Adranes taylori
CAAAAGATTGATTGCGAGGTTTAGGTGTGGGAATGAAGAAGGGGTAAATAAATTTTGGATGAATGAACAAGAAAGAACTTGTAGAATATATGGTATGGAGCAGGAAATTTGGAGCCACTGGGTAAGGGAATGTGATGGTATACGATGGTTAGATAGTGAAAGGCAATTGGGTGATAATCCTAAGCTTAGGGATGGAGGGAAAAGGTTTGGAGCTAAAGAAGAGAATTGTGGATGAGATAAAAAAAAGAAATTAAATGGAGGAAGGTGATAGGGAATGAGAAGTGGTGAAGAGATAAATAAAAGCCTTGCCTTCTGCCAGTGAGCTTTAATGTTATGATTTGTATATTTTTGATTTTTGTATTGTGTATCGTCTATTGTTTTTGTAAGAATTATTGTTTTATTTGGTATGCCAATAAAGGTTTTATCTATCTATCAAAAACCTTAACGGATAACAGCACGGCGTGCTATCTATTGATTATCACCAATCAGCGACGACCCCTTTTGGAGGCGCCAAAATTCTTTTAAAAAAAATATTATACTATAATATCATCTACAAACAAATAAAAGTGTGAGGCACGAAAAACATTTTTTTTTCGGGGAGGTGGGAAGAAAAAACGTTTGATCTAACATTCCGGTTGAACTGGATGGGTTTTATTTGGAAGGGCTCACTCAATTAACATGACAATATAGAATAATTTAAGTGACACAAATATTTTATATATTCCATATTTTTATTATTTAAACTAGCACCTATTTGAATTGAGACAAACTCAAATAAATTTCAAGTCCGTCCTTTATACACATCCCAACACGTGCACAATTTTACTTTAATTTATAATGTTAGATGGCTTTTATTCTGTAGTCCTTGTATTATTTAATTCATCCTTTTCTCCGAGATAAGAACGAGACGAAGTGGAGCATTAAATTATCTTCCCACTGAGGAGGAAAACAAGGATTCGGCAAAATGAACAATAAAGCTCAGCGCGCTGCTTTGCTTGTAATTAATTCTTATCTTGCTTCAGAACGCAGACACAATGTAAACGTATTATGAATAGCTATATTGAGTAAAACAAGAATAAATATTTTGTTCAGGTATTTAATATGTCCTAAGATTTTATTAAGAATACAGTTAACCCCTGAACAGATAATTGATGAATTAAAAACAATAGTATAACATTGGAAGTAAAAATTTATGGACTTAATTAATATTATTGCGGAAATGGTAAAAATAGCATCCCTCAAATCCTCAAAGACTGCAATCAGTAAGAGATTATAACTCGCTCCATGCGACGACCGCTAGTTACCATTGCTGGAGTTGTTACGTCACGCGTAGGTTGAAATTCCTGAAGCTTCTTGACGATCGGCTCCAATTTTGACTTTGTACTGGGTGCCATAGACTTGTTTGTAAATCTGGGAATAAAAAGGTCAAGGAGTGCACACAAAAAAATAAAAATTAGAAGTAAAACAGGAATAATAAACCACCATTTATTTAAAAACAACTAATTTCAACAAATGACAAGAACAAGCGAACTTGCCAGGAGATAAATCCATGCACCAAATCTCCCATGAAGACGAAACGAATGTTTTTAACAAATTTCCAAATTGAATCCGGTGAAGGAATCAATTAATCGCGATCAGCTACTAACCGCAACGTCCAGCCACAAGCTAACAGCCTCGGAGTCAACCATAGGTGTGTATTACAAACAAATTTTAGAGCCATTTTTACAATTCTAACTATAACCTCACAAGTCACACAAGAACTAAAAGTAATAAAAATTACAAGTCACACAAGAGCAATTAACCATTGTTTATTTATAAAACAACTAATTTAAACAAATGACATGAACAACACTTGCCAGGAGATAAGTCCATGCACCAAATCTTCCATGAACACGAAACCCAGGTCTCTCAGCAAATTTCCATTGCGGTGAAGGTTTCGATTAATCGCAATCAGCTCCTTACCGTAACGTCCAGCCATAAGTTAGCAGCCTCCTAATTAGCCATAATTATGTGTGTCTTACAAACATCTTCTAGCGCCATTTTTACAAGCCATATAATAATCTTACCCAATCCGGGCTTCACCACACATTGATGCCTAGTGGTTTAGTTTAAAACATCTCACAATATCCTGTTCCATAATATGCACGTAATATTTTCACTAACAAAGTTTTGTCTTGGATAGTGGAGCAATAGTATCTGTTATTAAACATACTCTATTGACTTGGAGTGGCGATGTAAATATAAATAGTTCGTTTGCAAGGTTTAGGCGGAAATGTTGTTACTATGGAATAGTAAATATTATTTATTTTTTAATTCAAGATAAGGTCAACTTTCATGTCATTGACAACTTGTCAGATGATATAGATTGGTTACTGAGAGTAAATTTTTTAGAGAAGTATGGTGCACAATTAGATTTTAAGAATTTAAATATATTATTTAATGTGAATGTGGTTAGATTTGATACACATTTATATTCTCCACAGGAGAACTATGTATTCATTCCTGTTCGTTTCGGGAAAGTTTTCATGTGTTCTTTTGAACAGCAGGCAAATTACGAAATAGTAGTATTACCCACAGAGATTTCAGAAGGAGTTTTTAGTGCGGGAGATTCAGTGAAACTAGTAAATTGAAAGGCTTCTATTAGAATTTTGAATGCAAATGAGGTAGCTCTAGTATTGAAGAATTTTCAATCTGAAATAGAAGATACAGGAAAATGTGTGATCTAGTAGAATTTGGCGAGGTGCAAAATTCAATTGATAGAGTGGAAACTTGGTTGAACATTTTAGATAATTCTAGTTTGAATGCGGAGAAGACTGATTCAATGCATAGGATATGTACAAAGTTTGTTGATGTGTTTTATGCCGGACAATAAGCTCACGAATGCAAATATTCTTCTACAGTCCATTCCATTGAAAGAGGGTACGAAGCCAGTTTATGTAAAACAATATCGTGTTCCGCAGTATTCCGCATATTTGAACCAAGTAATTCAGTATGCTCTAGTCCGATATTGCTAGTGGCAAAGAAGGTTGATAAAGAAGGCAACAGACAATGGAGATTGGTTTTTTTTAATTACCGTTTGGTAAAGAAAGAATTGGAGACGGATCAGTTTCCACTACCAGATTTAGAATCTACACTGGAATCGTTATCAGGAACAATTTACTTCTCACATTTAGTTTTGGCACAAGGGTATTACCGGTGGAATTTAGAGGAGGAATCAATACCATGTACATCATTTACGACTGACAAGGGCATTATCAAATGACCAGGTTACTGCAGGGGTAGAAAATTTCACCCAACGCTTTTACTCGCGCCATGACGATAGCGATATCATGTTTAGTGTACATAGATGATCTTGTTTGTTTTAGGAAGAATTTGAGGGATCACAATAAGATCTTGATTAGGTGTTCGGCAAGATTGGGAAAGGTCAATTTAAAGCAAAATCCATAGAAATGTAATTTTTTAAAGAAGAAAATTTTGTATTTGGGTCATTTTGTATTTTGTATAAGTATGAAAAACTGGGATCAAACCTGATCCAGAAAAATTGTATGTGTGTTACAATTGAATAAATGTTATCAGTGGCGGGTCAACATTATAATTTTGAGAGGGTTTCAAAATGATAATTTTATTCAGAAATTCAGTTTAAAACTAGAACCCTGAAATTCTGATCGCATATAGAATCTTGTATTATGCGTCGAAGGAAATTACTAGCTAGCACCCATACCTGAAACTCGTGGAGAACGTGACGTTGCCACGTTTAAAATTTTACAAACTTTTCGATATATCTCAGGAACTATAAAAGATAGAGTACATGAATAAACTTTGTTTATAGGCTACCAAAAGCTCGTTCAATTTTATTTGAAATATTATTTTCTAAAATTACAACCTAAGATTTATACAGGCTGTTTTTTGTTTTGTAAAATATGCGATCCATTTCCTCGAAAACGGTTATTGTACTAGGTTAAATATCTCGGTTCCTATTAAAGTTGAAAAATAAAACTTGGGGAACCAATGTAAGACCCCAGGGACCTCAATTTTATGCAAAGCGGGCCCGAAGATAAGGTGAATCAAACGCGGTAGTCGGGAAATATTATATCAAAAACGGCAGCAGACTGTGAGAAAATGTGAGTCAAGAGCGAATCATATGGCGCGGGAAAGCGCACAGCAAAGCTGTCCGCGCCGTAGGCAAATATGGGGGCCGGGGGATTCAAGGGTAGGCGGGGAATTCATGGGTTTAAATAATGTTTAATTTACGCTAAACACTATTGTGCTAAGTGAATTTAATAGACGACTTAAAAGGTGACAGTCAAAACTAAAAGTTCGACTTTTGTTTTATGCAAGATATAACAAGACGTATGACTTCCAGTATATGAAAGATGAGGTGGCGATCAAGTCACGAATTTTTCTTCTTAATTTCCCAAATCTCATCATACAATATACTAGTTCTTTTTCGTCATCTCTTTTTCGCCACCTATTTTTTCGCCACCTATCCTCTGTATTTCCCGGCATATCCTCCATTCCATTTCTAACGGAAAGTGTTCCGGCTCTACTCTATCACCTCCAAACATACAATTCAAACATTCTCTCACCCTATCATTCATGATTGCATAGTCTATTAATGATCCTCCACCATGCTCCCTACATGTAAATTCCCAAGTCAAATCTCCCTCAATATTTTAATCATATTTTCTAGGGGTGGATATTTCTAAACCGGTTTTCCATGGAGTTAATGGTAGACGCTTGACAACAGTAACAGCAGCGCAACAAGCTGTGTTACGCGTCTATATTGTTCCTTTCGCCACACCGGATAGACTGTATACTATTAGTATAAGCTAGCTGTAGTCGCTTAAGTAACAGCAGTGTTCCACACTGTGTTACGAATCCACCGTCGACCGCACCTAGTAAAGCGTATATTTTTAATACATGTGCCGTCGGGTTAGTAGTAGTCACTCGGCAAGGGTAACAGCAGCGTAACCTGCTGTGTTATCTATCTGTAGAGTGGGTGTATCTAACTAATTAGAGCTCGAGGTTAGAAGAAGCTACTAGACGACAGTAACAGTAGCGCAACATGTTGTTTTACGAGTCTGTCATATCCCCGTTCACCGCACAAGGTATATTCTTCTAACAAAGGTACCATGGGGTTCGTGAGTAGTAGCTAATAGCCGATTGTAAAGTGCCTAAGTCATTGACTTCCATTCATTCTCCCTTATAGATGCCAGTTCAAATCCTCAGATAGTTATTTATTTATTTTCTAGTCATCCATATTGCTATATTGCACACTAAAAAAATCTAGTGATAAATCTAGGAACTTTTTCCCGCCAAATTTTGACAACCGGAAGTGTTCTGTCATCCGCCATATTGGATTTTTATTTGACAGCTGTCAAACATCAAAACTATTTATGTTAGACCCCCAAAATACCGAAAAATAACGTTACATGGAACGGTTACCGTTTTAGAGCGATGTTGGAACACCTCTGGGAGGGTGCTTTACAATCGGCTATTAGCTACTAATTTCGTGGCGTTCACTCGTTCACAAGCGCAACCATCTGTGTCGCCTATCTGTAGGGTGGGTGCTTTGAACTAATTTGTGTAGGGGGTTATGAGTAGTCATTAGACAATAGTAACAGCAGCGCAACCAGCTTTGTTACACGTCGTGTTAAAATCCTAAGATACCTGCCGTCCTGATTGATCATCTTTCGTGTCTAGACTGGCTCTGCTCCTATGTATGAATTTTCCCCTCCGCGAATAACTGCTACTTGCTTTCCTATTATTAGTTTATCACCGCGTTTAAAGTTTCCTTTATTAGCACCGCTAATATTTCGCTAAGCGCAGTTTTATTATTATTGCACTACCGATTTGCTATGCGCAGTTTTGTTTTGAATATAATGTTGTTTTTGTACCGTTTAATGTAACATCGCTTGAATACCACTTATTTCATTTAATCATATACTGATTTTTATTCATTTGATTTATTATTAATTTTCGATTGAATATATATTTTCCTTCTTTAATTGTCTATATTATATAAAAGAACAATGCACGGTTTTATTAACACTTTAATGCTATTAGTATTAAGTTCAGTTACAGCTACCCGTAAGATCTAGGACACCTGGTTAACTTACCACTGTATCTACTTAAGCCCTCAGTAAGCCTCTGGGGACCGCAACAACAAAATCAGTTCGAAGTGCGGTCTTACTTTAAACGGACCTGGCGGCCGAGAAGATTCCTGAAGACCGAATTATTCTAATATTTATTTATACCGTTATTGTGACAAACGCTGAGGCTCCCCATTAGCAACATCGCGAGTGGGAGTTGCATTAGTATATGTATCTATAAGAGATAGTACGTCGCACAGTATTTAGATATCAGTAAATAAATTTACCTTACGTTGGACGAAACAAATTTTAATTTCCTTTAAATCGCTTATATAAAAAGCTTTCTGTATCGTCCATTGTTCTAACTGTCTACACTTCTATTGGATGAAACAATAGATCCGAACCAACGAGTGAAACAGTAGCTACAGTGGATATGAAACAACACACACATACACACGAGTCGCACCCTCGACTCAGCTGGCAGCGAGCACGCTATAAAGACCTTCTACTTCTATTCTTCCTTCTCGTTGTTTCGATTGTTCCGTAGTGCATCATCTCAGTCCATCTCTATTTTACTTTACCTGCGCGGAATATTCAATGTGGATACATAAAATACAATACAAACAATGAACGCACCCTCGCAATTTACCATCGCACTCTCTTTACCCAACCAGTTTCCATGTTTCGCCGTGAACTTTTGCGCAATTCTTCTTTGCTTCTGTGTTAGTCTTTCGTTTTCCTGATGAGGCTGATATTTCTAAAACGAAAAACAATAATAGTAGATACGAGATAGTAGATATGTGACGCTCTTCTTCACGTACTTAAGTTTTTGCTCGCATTTTAACAAATAAATTAAATAGGCTTAGATTTTTCATTGAAAATTTTCAATTTATTATAAAGTAGAAAGTTTATCAACCCTTATTTTAATATAAGGGTTGTCTCTTATATTTCGGGATTATGAAACAAAAACAAATATTTACCAACGAAAACGGGGTTTATTGTCTTTCAGAATATTCGCAATTAAGTGAATACACTTTTATACTTCTATAAACCAATCTTTGAAGCACTTTTTCCACTTTTATTGATATATCTCCGAAGCAAGACGCATTGGACGCATCAACAGTTTCATCAGGTGTCGAAAAGCGTTGATGCCAAAAATTCTTTTCGATGTGCGGGAATAAAAATATGAGGGACGACCTTGGGTGCTTAAAAATTCACTGGTTTGATCCGAGCTTGCATTTTCTTGGTGCGTCTTCGGCGCTAGCTCTTCCCCATATCGTCAAAGACGTTTAGCAAACAAATGCTTGTGTATCATTCTAAATTGAACATTGTACCAATACTATGCTTGAAACATCTCCAGTTTTTTCGAAGTAAACAGGCTATTTGCTTAATTGTTCGCTTTGACTAGTCTTGAAAACCCAAAACAGTCATTTATTTTCGATCACATACGCGTAGATCCGAGTTTCATCACCATCTTTTCAACGAGGTCTTAAAGGTAAATATGCTACCACAAAACCCTCAAAAGAAACGAGTCTATGAGCATGGAGGACCACCACGCTGTGCACCTCGTCAAGTTATGAAATAACCCGACAAGATGGAGAGACGCAAGTGGGCATCCGAGTCATTACACTTGTGAGGCTTTTGCCCATTTCATTGACCTCTAACCTTCCGGGTCCCCTGGAACCGAATTAGCATTACATCGGGGATACCTTTCACTGGGTTTATGGCTGCTGGCCAGGTCGTCTTCTCGACTATTTGGCTCTCGCTTAAGCTCATCTATTAGTACGCCTTGAAAGGGGCATATCATACGCAAGAAAGGGACATATTTTGGGGAATTTTTATTGAATTTATAATTAGTTTTGCTATCTACCGATGATTGTTACTTTTGTACAAGATTCCAATAAAGGTTTTATTTATTATTTATTTAGTACGCCTTGCACATAGGGTATTCACTTAGAAGTGAAGATGCTATAACTATCGCAGATATTCTTGTGAGAATGTGCTTATTCATCTAGCCTTTTTGTCCATAGCCGCGCTTAACGTCTTTTTGGCTTTTGTGAAAAGCTCAAGCTTCAATTTCAATATGCCAGTAGTGAACTTGATTCCCATCCTCTTTCATTTGCAAGCATGGTCTTAGTAAGGCTTGTGGCACTAATGTTCTTTCCTATTATCTAAGTAACTTCCTGTATATCGTCTTCCTAAGCTGAACATGGAAAAACGTATGGTCAGGATCGTCCACTACAGTACCGCAATGCTCGCATATGTGAGGCGACTTTCTTGATTTTATAAAGGTATGGAGCAAAGCAGTCGTGCCCTGTTACCATTTGAGTAGTATAATAATTGACTTCGCCATGCGTTCTAGTTACTCAAGGTCGCAGGCCTGGATGGAGTAGGTGGGTCTAGCATCCGCGAATATCTACGGCCCATTGTTCTTGCCACTTGTTCATGGCCCGGATAAACGCTGTAGCTCCGGTACCACCTGTCTTGTAGTGCTTGTCTCGCCGGTCAAGTACTAGTAGATCCATAGGATGAGCAGACCCAATTACCTACAACGCGCCAGTGGACACAGTTCGGTATGCGCTAGTTGCCCATAACAGCCCACATCGCTGCACTCTTTGAATTTTCTGTGCTGACTTTACTGAGCGGTTGAAACCGGCCTATCGGCATATAGAAACATGGATTCCACGACACCATTCAGAAGCCTTCTGTTGCTCGCTAGAAGGCTTCCCATTCTCCTCATCAGCGCATTAGGTCTGGCTGCTATCTCCATCGCTTTTTTAGTCGTTATCTTTATGTGTGGGCCGAAACTGGGGCTCCTGTCGAGGGTAACTTACATGTATTCTACCTGTTTTTTAAGAGATATACTACTCCCGCCGATGTATATGTCTGGTGGCAATATTCTCCTTTTGCCACTACTTAGAATTTCCTCCATTTTTTCCGCTGCTAAACGCAATCCTTTAGAACTCATCCATTGCTCGGCTGCCGCCAATCCCTGGTTCGGCGACTTGCCAAGTACTTCTACGCTGTTCCCTACCGCCAGGAATGCCACATCTTCAGCAAATGCAATTAAGTCTGTCCCACTTGGCAGTTTTATTTTGAGTAGGTCATCATAGAGAACATTCGACAAAATCGCGCCAAGGATCGGCCCCCGCGTTATCCCACGAGTAAGCGTTACTAAATAGTTTTGCCTATCCTCATTATATAGTAGCGCTCTGTCTTTCAGATAGTTTACCATCGTCTTGATTATGTAGGCAGACATGTTTCTTCTCCTAATTGCAGTTAGCAATTGCCCACAGCTCACCGACTTAAATGCGTTCTTCACATCCACTGTTACCAGTCCACATATCATGCGAATATGCAGCGGACCCTATACAGTCTTGCTTCTTGTACCCTGCTAATAGCGTCGACAGTCGACTCCCCTCCCTAAATCCGTACTGGTTATTTGCGAGAGGGTATTTCACTAGTGCTTCAGCTATTCTGTTCAAAAGGAGCCGTTCTAACAGTTTAGCTATTGTATTGATTAAGCAGATGGGTCTATAGTCCCTAGGGTTTTTGCCTATCTTACTCTTTTTATGGATGACAACCAACAGTGCCCTTTTGCCAGGTTTAAGGGAACTCTTCTTCCTACAAGTATTAATTAAAGACCTCCAACAGCTTATATGGATACTCCTCAATATGGAATCTGGGGATCTTGTTAAATATATCGTCGGGTCTCGGTGTCTTGCCTGATTCACGCCTGCGTCCAGCTAATTCTAGCTCCTGCTCAGAAAACAAGGTATTATGCCTCCGCCCTCCTCTAAAAAGCTATCATCCTCCGTGAGTTCTTCCCCAATTGGGAACAGCGTCTCCACTATTGCCTTCATTGCCCCGTTGCATTTTTGGTTCCGACATGATACTGAGTTTTCTCATGACGATGAGGTAAGGCAACCTCCATGGGTCCGCATCTACTTCTTCTAGAAGCTTTTTCCAAGATGCCTTTTTGCTTACGAGAATTTCTTGCCCTAGCATTTGTCTAGCTTGCTTTAAAACTGCTTCAGGAACAGCCAGAGTCATAAGGTCTTTGCTTCTACTAACAACTCTTCTCGCTTTGATACAGTTTTTGCACAGACGTGCGATAGACTCGTTCCACCAATAAACCTGTATGCGTCTGGGGGTCGTCAGCCTCGTAGACATAGAAGCATCGCACGCAATGGTGATAGCCTCAGTAAGTCATACTGTAGCTTTGTTACAGAAGAGCCCTCAGAATTTAAGCTTTTTACTTATTTCCCTCTTGAATGTCGCATTAATTTTGTCTCTCGCGTACTTATTTAGGGACCATCTCTTTTATGTCCGCACTGGGGATCAGTCCCTGTATATTCATGCTATATGCAATATACAGGTGATCACTGCCTGTTTCCATGTTCTTTCACGCGCGTTGGCTTGTGGCCCGTGACGTATACCACCACCATATCAAGGGCCGCAGTCAGTTCCTCGAGATCTCTGCCTTTATCGTCCGTGTTTCATGAGCCCAAGCTTACTGATTTCGCATAAAACTAGCCCTCCAGAATAACATGCCCCTTTATTTCGCGGAGTGATACCTCCAAGTCATCCAACAATTGATGAAATTCAAGTGTAATATTTGGTGACGAGTAATAACTAACAATATAAACATCTTTCACCAGAGCTACCGCAAAACCCTTGTATTCTGACCAAATCTCTTTTAGCTGACCCTTGGTAGAGTGTATTGCCGCATCTCTGTTTCTATCGATGGCCATTGCCACATGCTGAGCTTTCAATGGGTTTGATTAACTCACACTTTTGAGATTCGTCACCTGCCATGAACTTAGAGACATGTTTAAGGGGTCGTATTTCCTAATCATTTTTTGTGACCAATTGATACCAGTCTCATTTTGAGCGATAGCCCGATTATGTGGGATCCCATGCGGACAAATCATTTTGATGAAATAACAGTTAAGCAAAATGGAATGTATGCTGTCACAACAATGCCCAAGAATACCGCAATCACACATGTCGCAATCTTGCAGTTTCAGTTCATGCACACCATCAATGTTTGCCGGAATTACAACCAATGTTGGACCACCTTCAAACAAAATTTTGTTGAGGTATCTAAGGCCATACTTGAATTCGGTATACCATTGATCAAAAGTTGATCAACGTCGACATTTGTAACAAGTAATCGCAGAAAAATGTTTGCACGATTTAATTCCATCTTTGGACAAGATGTATTCTTCAAGTTAATGTAAACAACACACACAGCACTCGTAGGTTAAAACATTTTGAGCACGAATGTCAAACTTAATAATAAAGGTGTCGGCTGGTAGCACTAGGGTTGCTAAATCCCAAACTATGGAAGTCAAACCTCGTATATGTGTTTTCCAATGTAATACGAGGTTTACCTTTTAAGTTTTTACAAAAATAGTGAAAAAAGGCAAAATAGTTTGTTTTTCATCTTAAAGGTATTGGAAAACATTGTTATTCAAAGCTTCAACATTTACTTGATATAATAAAAATTGCTTTGTTTTGTAGCGGTACAGCCTTTTAATATATGCAACTCCAACAGCCCGCAGCGTAGAAAGATGAAACAGAATAGAAATACGTAATCTACCCTTCCAAATGCAGCCTATAAAGAGCGTTTGCGTTCAATATACGAATGGTACATACGCTGGTCACTTCTTACATTCCTTGAGTCAAGATATCAATATGATAATGAGTCAATATGATAATAAGATATGCCCAATATTATCGAACAAGCAAAGAATCATTTGTCTGGAATTGCTCTCTGTACGAACAACTTGTATTGGATGCGATTCATTTTGGAAAATTCAAACAATTTGAATGTGTCCAAGATTTGTCACTTAATATGACGTTCTTTCAAGATTTTAGATGTCCTCGCATTTCTTTATACCAATTAATACTAGATTTGGAGAGGGAATAGATCTGTTTCAGATATGCTGATGCAAAGCACTATCTGGAGCAGCCGCTGATATGACTCAAGATATTTTATGTCACATTCCGATTTTTCCAGTTTATTTGAGCATAGCATCGATATTTTTCTTTACAAGAAAACCCAATTTTGTTAGACTTTCTAAGAATTTAACACTGACAATACACTTCCGACTGTTCAAGACCAATTTTAGATGCGTTTCTTTTGATGTTACGCGAATCATTTCTTATTGTATATCACCAAGAGCTGTTTTACGGAATACCGCTACATAGACCTGCAGCCAAATGGCTTATTGTACTTTCCGTGATCGTTTATTCACACCAATCCAATATATCTGCGTCTTCTACTAGTTTCAAAATTTGTTGGTCAGAAAATTTTTGTACCAAATCAGGTTCAACTTTTGTTGTTCCAACTAGGTTTGTGAGTATGGATGCCGATGTACACACCCACATAAGATATGATAAGCTGCCTCGCTTTCTTCCAAACACAATCTATACTTTAGCAGTGTGTAGGACAATTCTCTTCATATGCACTCTCAGAGGTGCGTCTCTGGTTAACGAGCCAGTTATTTTGTTTTTCTTCCAGCCAGGATTCATGAAATCTGAGGTTTTAGCCTTACATGGTTTCTCTATACAGTGCTTGATGGTTGCTTTCTTGTTCATTTTGTCCAGCAATTGTGTTTTTAATCGTTCAGTGTCATATCACTTCTCTGATGGAACTACTAAGTATTTCGAGAGCCGGCTTCGATCAAGTGAAGTGTGTGACTAGATGCTTACCTTGCTAATGTATCTGCTATTTTGTTGCCTACAATGGCACTGTCCCCTTAACCAGGGCACAGTGCTTAACTAAGTTGCTTAACTAAGTTGAGCATTAACTAAGTTGAGCATAGCCAGTCTGCACAGTTCACTGCTGCATATGTTTGTCAGTTTAGATACATTCCTGGCGTTGTTAAGCGCTTGAAGTGTCCCCCTGACTGGCGCCTAGTGTAAAAATCCGTTGTTTGTTATATTTGGTTTTTACGTTTTTTCTATGCGCAATGGAGCATACGAACGCGGCAAAAGCATTATACTTGCCGAAACATCGAACGGCTCCCTTTGATCTTATTTGTCATATATTTTAAGATCTACAATTTATATATTTCTTTTATGATGGCTAGTTTTTTTAAGAAGCGTTTTTAACATATATTTTTCGTTTGTCGGGGCTTACGCAAGTTCGGACAGGAAATTTCATCCTACGACAATTCTCTGAGTGTTCGTTAAGCTGTTTTACCCTTTTGGCGTGTGATTACCCTTTTGGAGAATGATCTGATTGGATATTAGTTAAACGTATTTTTGAGGGAGGCGTTTTTCTATGAGATACTTCGATATTTTGACGCATCAAGCTAGTATTTCCACCGCTGGTGTGACCCACCACTTTTAGAAATTACCACTACTTGCATCTTCACTAGATAACCATCAACAAAACAATGTAACTTTGATCCTTAAATTTTCTTAACGTATCAATAAGAGACCTTTGATTCGCCGGAAGTATAACCTTCCTAAAAATTTTGTAACAGAGGCTTTTTTCTAACTCCGCCTTTTTTGCGGCAGACGCCTTCGAAAGCCATCGGCTTATGCAATAGACTACAGCTCAACGAATGCTTCTATTGCCAGAAAATTCCCATAAAAGGAGCTTTCAGGCCAGAATCAGAAGAGACGCAATTTTCGAGTTGTTGTCTTTGGATGGCCGCGAGAACCCAATCGTGCCAGTACAAACCCTTAATTCTGAAATACGACCTGTCCATTCCTTTTGGTCAGCGAGAATGATCGCGGCCAGTGTTGATCTGATCTTAAAGTGTTATAGTAAAGTTTAAAATATTCAAACAACAAATTAAATCTACGAAAATAAAATAAGTAAATTAAAATTCTACGAAACTTCTACGAAACAAATAAAAGCTTAAGTATCAGACAACACATCTTCTGCTGAATCTTTCGATTCTCAAATCATTATCATTTTCTTCTATAATTCTCATATTATTCTCATATTATATCTCATATTATTTTCCCATTATCCTTGACGTCGATACAGGATATGGAGAGTCAAACGAGAAGAAGATGTTGCCTAGAACAAGGACATCACCGACGCCAATTTCAGTACTTCGGCTGAGGCCAAATTCATTCCGTCGATGCAAATTATTACCAAACTATTGTAACTTGTTATTGTCTTTCTGTGTTTATCATATATATGAATTGTGTACTTTATTATAAAAATTAAGCAATTAGAAAAACAACGAATTCCTACCCCAACCCTGAATCTCATGCAATAGCAAATTATGTTACAAACAGAATAAAATATAAAAAGCAGTATAGTGGTCATAAACAAATTACGATCCTGCTTTGATCAATTCTGTAACAAGTAAACCGTAACACACCACATTCATTTCGATGCGGTTTCAAAAACGCCGTTAAAGTTTCTGACTTGTTTTGATGCTACTCTTCGAATATCTGTATAGGTAAGTACACGTTCATGTAATGATGCTATTAGTTATCTTGATATTAATGCAAGTACGTACCTAAACCTTTCTTATACGGTTATAAGAATAATCCGTTTTCCTTTCTTTTCGATCGCTATCGCTTCCATAGTTTGATTATAACATTTTAATTCATTAATTGTATTCTGGGCACTCTTTACACCATGCATTGTCTAATAAATTGATCTTTGACTTATATTATGGATAGAGAAATTTACATCAGCGATCACCAGCGACGGTTACGCAACAGGTCCCATAGAGCACACGGCTACGGCTCAGGTCCGTCCCGTGGTAACATACATGCATCTATTAAAGATGATTAAACGAAACAACACCGTACGGGAGCCGTTTTGCATAGGAACTTTCTAACATAAATACAGCTTAAAGCTTCAGAAGTTTGGTCAGAAACTGTTGGTGGCATAAACTTCTGTGCTTTCAAATATTTTACTATCGAATATCAAATATCGCGTTACAATTATTATGGCGATTTTATAATTGAATTCACTTTCAAGAATAAAATTAAAAATGACCTTTTCGGTAACCGTAAATCAATAAACGTTCAAATTATTCCAAAATACGAGCAAAACCAGCAACGGTTTGTAAACATGTTTGTTTAGTTGATTTCTAATGAGCGAGAATATCAAAACTTAAATATTGTCAGAATGTAGTTACATTTACAAAATATAAAATCCCTTCAAATATTAATTTAAATTGAACAAGAAATGGTTGTACATCTTGATTCGTTGTATCGCTATGTTTGCTATTTTTATAAATAACTTACTATTTCATAAGTTAGTCTCCGTAGATGTGTAAATGTATATAGTATTATTAAGTTTTTAAAAAACATATAATTATTAAAAGCAAAAAATTGCAAAATGTGCTATTAAATTAGAATTAGTAAACAATAATTATACTGAATTAAAAGGAGATATTGCTGGCACATCAGGTACACCATATGAAAGTAGGAATTTGATATCAGAAATTAAGGTACGAAAGACTTATCCATTGAATCCGCCAAAGGTAAATTTTGTTACAAAAATATGACATCCAAAAAAATCATCAATAACTGGAGCTATTTGTTTATACATTTTAAAGGATCAGTTCCTGTACTATATTCATATTTTTAAATATAGTACGGGCAGTGTATAATTTACCTATTGAGAAACTCTGCAATTTCCTAGAAAAGACATCCCGTTTATGTGGATGTATGCTTGCGTGTATGTGTGAATCGGAGACAATGATGTTGGCTCTTTAGTTGGCATTGTTCAGTTACATTGTTCGCCAAAATGGATACTTCAGGAAAGCTGGAGAGTGAGTAAGTCCTTTCTCTCATCCGAATGGCACAATCAAATTCTATTAGAAGCATACCACTTCACGTGTATATGTGTCTGTCTTTTAGTTGATATTGTCTTGAATTGCTTTATCCTGAATAACTTCGGGAATTGTTGGGAATTGTTCGATAGAAGGCAAACGGTTTTCTCCGACTTAT
This sequence comes from Adranes taylori, assembly GCA_009867245.2. NCBI lineage: Eukaryota > Metazoa > Arthropoda > Insecta > Coleoptera > Staphylinidae > Adranes > Adranes taylori. Next base: position 16,035 of record WYDF02000906.1, read on the forward strand.
TTTCGGAATTGTTTCCTATTCTTTAGAGAAGAACGAAGCGTTTGCGTACGAACTTCTCAAGAACTAAATAATGTGTGTGTATCTCTTTTCTTTAATAGCAATTATATTTCCTAGCAAAAGTAGATTTACTTAATTCAATTTTAAAATATCTTCTTTATCATTTATATGAGCACGCTCTATGTATCTTTATTTTAAGGGAATGTCTTGTGAAATAATGCGAGTATTAAGAAAGTCAGTCCTATCAAAATATGTTGCATAACACAAAATAGTGTGATTAAATAACAATTGGAGCTTCGGATTACTGTGATTTATTAATTAATATCAGCTCAAAGTCCTAAGTTCGAGGTTATTATTACATAATATCCTTAATCTAATTATCTCCTTCTAAAAAAAATATAAGTATAGAAATATATACATATATATTTATAAAAACGATTCGCTCATTGTAAATAATCTAAAAAATCTTAACATTTTTAAATATCCCTTCTATAACCCGTCATAATATTTAAGTTTACGCACCGTATTATTATTCTACATTCCGTTTTTATTATTATTATCCTGAAGCATATAGCCTTTGTTTATGTTAGAATGAAATGGGTTTTAATTTTGTTATCGTTTCGTTTAAGTTATCAATGAAAGAATGAAATTAAAAAAATGGTAACCCATCTTGTCCAATCACGTTTTGTTGTTCTTTCGTACATTCTATTGCTACTGAAGTGTTATGAATATAATCAATAATTATAATAGAGTAATTGAGAAAATAGGCATGAATGTTTTCAGTATTTATTTAGCTTTTATAAATATAACACTAGTCAAAATTCAATTATATCATGTTGCTGTAGGTATTGTTAAATTATTATTTTAATTTTATAAAATGTCCTTCCGTAGCATGAATTACTCATTTATTTTAAACATTATATCATACTTCTTGATATTCTTTAACCTTCTGTTAGAATTATAGTCGGGTTGTTTCAAAATTACACGAGCGCCTGGTGACACTACAGGTGGCGCGTGGTCACTGAATTTAGACGATTAAATAAAAAAAAAGAATTAATGGTAAATACTCCTTGCTAACTATAGTTGACCTGTTAGACAAATTTGGAAAGTATCAATATTTTTCACGTTTAGATCTAGCATAAGGGTTTCATAAAATTGAAATGTGCATAGAGCATGAGTGTTACTCTTACTTGCTGAGCCTCAAAACAATCTGTAACACAAATTAGAACAATCTTCTATGTTTTGATAAATATATCTCATCTAAATTTTAAAGAACTAATTGGACATTCACATATTTCAATTGTTCACATTTGGAATACGTACAAAGTTTTCTCCTCGCATTCACGGCACCATGCTGTAAGGTGTTACATACACAACCAATACATGCAAAAATTATGAAAGTACCGGGTCTTCTTCCCTTTACAATATTTATAATAGCCCCGATTAGTTGGAGAAGGATCTTGCTGATTTTAACAGGAAGAACGTCATGAACTTTTTGCGGAAGACGTTGGTTTGCAGATTTTTGTCACTATTTCCTTTTAGTAAAGCAGTTTCCAGATTTAAAAACATTGACTTTTACTAAATCACTATCAGGGTTTTCTTGGTTCTTACTTAATAGATTATGAAAGCGTGAATTGTAGCGAAATTCATCAACCGGGTTTTCTGGCCACGTCATTCTATCGACAATATCTGCGCCACCTTTTGTAACATTGCGAAAACTCACCACTACTGGTTTAGCGTTCTTACCGGTACTTTGATCAATAGCCTTGTTCTTATGTATTGAGAAACGAATAAAACATGTTTGGATCTTGGGAACGCATGACACAGCAATCATATCTTTGGTGAAAGAAAACACAGACGAAATTACTGGCCTGTTCTTTATTTGTGTTATTTCCAACAGTTGTTCCCTCATGTTGGTGCGAATTGTTAGTACTACTGTGAGGCGGTGCTCTTGTACTAACAGCCTTGCGATTTTGTATCCCGTAAACAAACGATGAGTGTATAACCAACCTCTGTGCGATTGCAACTATTGTACTGTCTGTTTTAAAGTAACTTACGGTTGAGTTTCTGCTCAGATCTCTAAATGTGAAATGTCGAATGTTCTAGCATCTATCAAGGAGAAAACCTTTAAGCCGTATTTCTTTGGCTTGTTAGGGATGTATATTTTAAATTTGTATCTCCCTCGAAATGCAAGTAGTGTCTCGTTGAGGATAACGTACTTCCAAACAGAATAGTATACTTTGCACTGTTCATTAATCTTTTCCATCAAGGTTGTCTTGCGATTATCGTTACTCTCTTGTCTTGGAATCTCAACAAAAGTTTAGTCTTCTATTAACCTTCGCCACATACTAGTCCATCGTCGTTATAAAACTCAGGAAGATGATTTCGTTCTCCATTTGTGAAACTGCAAGATTTAGCAGAGAATGTAATGCCATTATCCCCATCCAGTTTGTTTCCTTACAGTTGTATGATGATCAGTGTCTGATTGTCTCTTACAATATTATAATCTTTCTTCGACAATACAAATCATTATAACTTTCAGATGACTGAAAATTCATCATGTAACGTAGCACGTTACTCTGAGTAAATTAATTACTTTAAGTAAATAAATTGTATTACCCCGCTACTAGAAAGGAACCAGTTTATTTGTTAAAGACTAAATTTAATTAAAGTAAATGCAAGCGTTGACCTATCACGCTGGAAATAAAGATACAGTAACAGTAAAAGAAAGAAAGATATTGTTATTCTTCGCTGCTGACTTGCTGTTATACACATTAGCAGTGGCCAACGCGTATGTATGGGATATGCTATGGGGAATAGCGTCCTCTAGTAACTGATTATTGCATATGGGTTTGTCGTCTTGCTTGACAACTGCTCTGGCTGCAATGAAATAAACGTTAACCGTAGAACAAAATAATTAACGAGTGAGTTGCTCCATAGAGACCGTATAACACAAGAAAGATTCTGTGGAGACTCCGTCTATAAATGCAACAGTTTTGTATGGAATTGTTTAGTTCATTTCATGAACTCGAAGAGCTAGCCACAACAGCAGCCTAGCAAGCCGACGACCAGCTAAGCCGAGATGTACGTAGCGGCGACAACTGGCGACCAGCACCGGATAAGTAAGCAATTGGGTGTGCGTTTTCATATACCTCTATACTGTTTTTTTTGCATGTGTTAAATTTAGCTCTTCTTCTCTTTCTACCTTACGTATTTCCTATACCACTAGAGTGTATGTCACTGTATCGGATCAATCCGTTAGTTACAGTCACTCAATAAGCTTAACACCTTTCTTTGGTCGGGGTGCTAGGTAAGTTAAAGTGGTTTTCTTCACCCCACTACACCGCTAGAGTGTGAATGTCACTGTATCAGATCGACTCGTCAGTTACAGTCATTCGAGAAGCTTCACATCTCTCTTCGACTGAGATGTTAGGTAAGTTAGAGCGGTATCCTAATATTCCTAGCAGTATCATTTTCCGAAATATTTCTGATATTTTTGTATATACCACACTACACAATTTACCTTCGATAATACAAGGAATTTGAAGAACACTTATAATAACTTGCGGGAAATAAGTAATTATAAGTGTTATAACTTATAATAACTTATAAGTTATAACTACTTACAGATTGTAATAACTTATTTATATTAACTTACTGGAAACACTTACGGGAAATCCAGTTGCAAGAGATATAAATGTCTGAATCACATCTGTATGCAGAAATGCATTTGTGATGTTAGGGACATAGACATTATACACATAGAACATTACACATAGAACATTATACTATGTAAACATTATACACAAGCGAATTAAGATATGGGGGGTTCCCGAAAAATTTAATTTTGTATAATGCACATAATCTTACTTAAAAGAGAAGAAATTTACTGAACTTTGTAGTGTAGAATTAAAGAAATATAATTATATACAACTCACACCAAAATGTGCACAAAACTGCTAAAAAATAAATAATAATGCTAATTCGCGAAACGCGAATCGGTCTCGCTGAAATAATACATATAGGCGTGCCGTATGTAACTCGCGTAAGAAGTTGGAACGCAGGTATCACTTTGTAGAAAAATAATTTTCGTGATACGTTTTGTAATAAGTAGAAGTGAGACGCCACAAACTTCTACCGAATCGAAGTACGGAAAATAGGGCGGCGGTCTACCGAATATTGTCACATTTTCGGGAAATTTAGCTTAAAAGTTGATATCTATTTATGCGAATTGTTATTTTTGTTCATATTGTTATCTTAGTTGTCGTGAAAAATGGGAAACGTACAAATGTGAGTAGACATTTATTTTATTAAGAATTTTGATTGAGGGACTGAGAAACCTCAAGTTCTTTGAATTTTAGTTTGAGTAAATTATTTATTTCAGTTCAATTAATTTTCAATTAATAACAACTTAAAAATAAATTAAATTTTATTTAAATGCTGTTTCCTAGTTTCAAATTTACCTAAGTATTGAAAACAAAATTGACAGGTGGCGTATAAACCTGCGTACAAGTTTAATTAATCACAGCCGTACTGAATTTTGTTATGTTGCCGGTTGACCAATTCTTTTTGAATTACTCTCGAATTATTATTATTAATAATAAAATGTAGCTTGGTCGTTATTTTATTTATTTTCGACTTGGAGAAAAAATATGTTGTGTTCGTATTAATACTTAGGAATATGAAATAAATTTTAAGCAGAAGTTGTTTTATTATTTGGCAAAATTCATAAACCTCCTATAAATGTTAATGCATGTAAAGTAAATTATTTAGTGATTAATAGACTATTAAAATCAATCGTGTTTTATTTCAATTGTTTTTAATAAATTCATGGACCGTAGTTGTCTTCAAGGTTGAATCTAGGATTTAATCAAACAGGGTGCCATTACTTATTGTTCACTTATCATTTTTATTAGTGAAATTTATTAAAATCCTCAAACAAACTTTTATTAAATTTGACTACGCCCTAAATAAATGACTGCTCTACCATTCCCGGTTAAATAGAGTGTGTTTTAACTAGACTTATAATTTATTTATACATTTGGGGCTCACACTATTAATTCCACAAACGTGAAACTATACGCTAAAATGGTTGAGTAAAAGATGGTTGGAGAAAATGTGTGATGAAATTGAGGGCATAAAGGAAGTTGAAATGAGGATGAATACCATAAAGATTGAGTAGAGATTGGTGAGGTAAAGATTGGTAAACATTCGTAAAGATTGTAGTAAATATTGCTGAGGTTGGATGGAGTAAAGTTTGGAAAAAGAAACAGAGAATGTGTAGCATATGTGATGTATGTGAGAAAATGTGGGAAAATTGGGCTAATGAATCTACGGATAAATGCATTGCTATAGAGTGTAAACTGGTTAAAACATAGGTTTTTGTTCAGGGGGATATCGTGATAATAGCCCACAACACCATGGGTCTAAAGAGAATTATGGATCTGATCACTTCTACGTGAACATCAAAAACAGAGCTTGTGGCGTTCCCGAAGCAGCCAAGACAATGGTCTTGTATAAATGATTGACCCGTAGAATACGTACATACATTTCGATACCAGAGAGCTGTCGTAAATAAACAAAGTAATTCGAAACTTGAAATCAGGGCTACAATCTACTCTATGGATGACATTAAACCAGAAGGTGGAAAATCTTATAGACACCTTCGAAATGTACCTATACAGAAGGATATTACGTCGATAAACATCGAATGCCTGAGTATGATGAACAAATATTAACAGCAGATGAGAACTGTCAAGGAAAGGAAACTGTAATACAAAGGACATATGATGCGCGGTCAAAAGTATGAGATCCTCCGACTAATCATCGAAAGGAAACTTCAGGGCAAAAGATTAATAGGACGGCGCTAGAATTCATGGCTGAAGTTTCTTGAGCCCTAATAGCTAATTGGATTATCAACCTCCGGAGACGGCACTGTAAGAAGAAGATACTTCTTTGTCTTGGAGCCATTTAATTCTAAGGCGATAATAATTATTGAAAAAAATTGAATACGTTCCGTTCTTGGAAGCTTATTCAAAAGATGCAGTAAGATTACTAAACATCTTCAGCACCGTCACCGCATAAGACTGTCTAGTATTGCATGCTGTAAAAAGAAAACAATGTTTTGACCAACCAAGTAGCGATAGCAAATCGGAAAGTAATTGATTGTGAAAATGAAAATGATGTTTTGAGCAATACATAAATGCATTGAGCAATCCGCTGGCAATGGCTACTGAGACACTAACAATCGCTAATGAAAGTACTGTACATGTGCACGCTTTAGCAAAGAAAGAAGATGATACATATTGAGTCACCGGTTTGCAGATATTGCACAAGATGTCATCTCAAAACCTTCCGAAACCAAATTATCCCATGAATTCCGTTTCATTCATCGAAACTTTCATCAAGTCGGTCTTTAATAGCGATAAACAGATTTCCAATTGTTTTACTATAATTAGTGAGAATTTACTTCACCCCCTAGATTTTAGGGAGTTTGTTCAATTGGATTAAAACTTTGTAATTTCGATTTCAAAAATGCAATCTTCATAATGACATCAGGTAGACGCCGAAATGTTGCTTATCTGTCTCAACAATACATACGGTAATTTGAAATTAGAGTAATTTTTAATGAATAGCACATCAGAATTAATCCTTAATATAAAATTAAATTTACTGGACGGAAAAGAAGATACAAGTCTGTATCTAACATACGAATTTACAATAATATAAAAGTGAATATTGCAAAATGTACAAACTAGTTCAATTAATATGAAATTTTGAATGTTTTGAGTTTATTTATTGCATGACGAATTGTAAAACACAAAAAACTCTCATAATTATGTTGTTAATGGCTATGAAAACTATAATAAAAACAATTCATTTGATTAATGAGTTGTATTCGTTAGAAACGCATTAATGAGCAATAAATAAATTATTATATTTAGGTATAATATTTATTCTTTTGATATTATGCGACTAAGGTTTTTAATTAGTGAGTTTATAAATAAATTTCACATAAATTAATTCAATAATTAATTGGTGTTCGTTTAGTTATATTTAACATGTAAATAAAATGTTATTTTTATTTTTTAAATATTACTTATATAGCTGTATAAAAATAACAAGATTTATGAAAATTTTCTGTTTAGAGATTTTGATTTGGAAGTATGTTCTGGTTCCTGAGCGCAAACAACTGGTTTTTTAATGTACTCTACTCACTATGCACTTAACTGATTTACACGAAATATGGTAGACTAGTCAACGAAATTTTCATTCAGCGAAAATACTTTTATTTTAGTTTTAATATCTGAAATGGCGGAAATTCTTATAAAAAAGGTTGACAACAATATATATTGATAACAACACCTCATGATTGACAACCACATATCATGCCAAGGTTGACAACAATATATCATGGAAATGAAAAATCAGGAAAGGAGGTCACCAAAAATGTATCATGTGTCCTTTGCGGTCGTACATCTACAGCTGTATATCATGCGATACGTCTTAGAGGATTGGAATGGAGGCGTATCGGTAGGAAGAAATAAAATCACCAACTTGCGTTTACGGACGACACTGCACTTATACTGGCGAACTAGAATGAACGTGGAACAGATTTACGCATAAATTCGGTTTGATGAACAGATTAGAACAGAAAAGCGCTGAACATGATTTACGCAAAAATTCCAAAATAGAGAAAGATCGTCGATAGAGAAAGGATGAACCGGACAGACATCAACATAATCCGTAACTACGAGGTAGTGAGTCAATTCGAATACATGGGCGCCGTCGTAAAGAACAAAGTGTAACGTTTTATTTGGATACCGCTGGACCAGGTCTTACTTGGCGTTACTTTTCTTAACGTGTGGACGAAGGTTTTTATTCAATTCAATATTTTTACTATAGATGGCGTTATTTTCGATCTTATGATTTTTGTTAAATTATTTTAATCTGTTCAATTGGTATTTCAGTCAATTGAGAGTGAAAGAAATAGGGTTTTTCTTGAAGAACTAAGTCTCATAATGCGTGGAAATTGTGAACAATAACTTTAAAGACAGGATATGTCATGGGTCGGTAGTGATAGAAATTTGCAATAGATGGCGCTTGCTATCTTCGTTTATAGTTAACAAGCGGTGGTATTCTTTTTAGACAATGAGGTGCATCACAGGCGTTTGCACCTTTTAAGTACCTATATTAACTATAGAAATGGATAAAAATCAGATGAATAAGTTTAATGATAGTTTCAATCAATCTGTGTGGTTATGGGGTTTTCGGTTTATAAAGGTATTGTACAATTAAGACGGGTTTCTTTTCGTAGTAAAGTAGAGCATGCGCAGTTCGGAAAGAATTTGCGAGATGCTGGATTGAAAATGTTTGGTATCCACTTGTGACTTGGCGGCTATACGGATTGGACTTCACTTTTTTGGTCTATACTCTTTGTACCTTCGGATTGTACTTTTTGGCTGAATATGTCCCCTCTTGGAGGAATAGGTGGTTACGTTGAACTTGTAAAATAGATTACATCGTGGATTTTATGAAATGGGGGACAGGGGACAAAATGGATTTTAACTAGCCGCTGGAATCACAAGTCAATTTGTTATGTTGAACATGACAGTTGCCAGGCCATAAGGAAATTGGGATGATTAAGTTGGTAACAGGATTTAGATATTTTTGTATCTGGTATAGCTGATATTCGATATAGGCGCTGAGTCACAAGTGGAGATCGAATATTTTTCAATCCAGCATCTCGAAAATTCTCTCCCCACTGCGTATGCTTTACTTTATTACGCTTGCCTGCCAGAAAATAGATACAGATAGATTAAAACAATCAGTCAACAATTCCAAATGCTTATTCGCCTGATTTTTATCTATTTCAAAAGTTAATATACTTGAAATCCGCAAACTCCCGTGACGCTGCGACTACTGACAAATGACATATCTAGTCTATAAAGTGGTTGTTGACATTCTCCACGCATGATACTTAATTCTTAAAGAAAATCCTTATTTCTTTTTCTCCCAATTGAGTGAAATACCAATTGAATAGATTTAAATAATTTAACAAAAATCATAAAATCGAAAATAACGCCATCTAGAGTAAAAAATATTTAATTGAATATAAACCCTTGTTCACACATTAAGAAAAGTAACGCCAACTAAGACGTGGTCCAGCAGTATCACAAGCAAAATGTTACGCCCCCCCCCCTCCTCCACTCCAGAGAGAAAAAATTTTTACTCAAAAAGAGCATGATATATGATAGGCAAGTGAATATATGTGAGGACTCTAAATGAACAAATTACCATCAACCATCAACAAAATACTATATCAACCGTGGATAATTTATTTCAATCTGAATAAACTAGCTTCAGTGAACATGAACAATATCCCAAAGTATCATCATAATTCCCTGATGACGGCTATACTCAAAATTATTAAACTTATTAACCAAAAAGAACTGAAACTGGTTGTACTCAAAAAATTCGTCATACAGTATCACCCTTTTGATGTTCTACTTCCCGTCTATGTAGATTGTAATAATGTGTATTCTTATTGTGTCTTCGATCTTATCATCGAATTAGTCTATTTCGAACATCCTCAAAAAGTTGTGCAGAAGCTAATGAAAGTGAATGACTATTAACAGTTTCGTCAAAGTTCTTATCCTTCCTCGGATCAGCCAATTTAAAAATCTTCGCTGACATCACATATTCCTTACCACAATGAATAAGAAATGGAGTTTGATTCGTAACTTTATGTTTTGTAGTACGTACGACACATTCAACCTTAAGTAGTTCCAAATCCCAATGTCTTGATTGTCCTCAACATAACACGAAAGCATTGTTTTTAAAACCCTATTGATCCTTTCTATCGCATTTGATTGTGGAGAAAGAAGTGTTGTGTATAAAATTTTCACCTCATATTTATCAAATAAATCAATAAACAATTTACTTTTAAATTGAACTCCCTGATTAACTTTAATTGTTTGGAATACTCCAAACACTAAGGAAATTTTATTCTCAATTTTGGACAGCAGCTGTAGTAGCCTGTCTTAACGCAATAACTGAAGAAATCCGCCACTTTCAATATATAGGCATTACTTTGAGAGGACCTTGGTAACCGTTCGTCCGATCATTATGAAAATTGGCGCATATATGTATTTTTTTATGGAGCAGGGTTTTATGCTATCCACATTGTTGTAGCTCTCCCCTGGATGGCGCTGCAGCTCACCAACTTCCACACCGTTCAACCGATCGCCATGAAAATTTATATACTTAAGTATTTGAGTACAAAGAATATTTATATTGTATCCACTTTTTTGTAACTCGCCACCAGATGGTGCTACAGCACGCGGCCGCGTTATTGGCCGCGGCAAAGGCACTGCAACTACACCATGTCGCTTTTAATTGGACCATGTCGCTAGCTAATTGACTATACCGCGCTGGCCTAATTGATTTAATTAGACCATGTCGCTGGCCGTGGCAAAGCTGCATTCAGATTGCAATAACCAAGTAGCAGTAGAAAACTGGACATTAATCCTGCTGGTTTCTTCTGTTTCGCTTTATGTTTTTGACAAGTGTGACAATTTAATACAAAAGGCGTAATATCAGCTTTCATCTTTGGCCAATAGTATAGTTTCTTCACCCGATCTAAAGTTTTATGGATTCCTGTATGCCCTGCTGTGGGAGGATTATGAAAAGAAGCGATAATATCAGATTTCCGCTCTTTAGGTATTACTAACTTCCACAGAGTTAATTCATCTTTAGAAAAACATTTATCTGTAACCTATTTAAACAACTCTACTCCATCTACAAGCCAGTCTGGTAAGTTATGAGTCCTATTTAGAACAGTATTACATGTGTTCGTGTACTATTTATCCGAAGTATTAGTGGGAAAATCTTGGTGTGTTAAACTATCAATTACTGGAACTGAGTGTGGTAGTAAATCTGGTACTAACTGGTCTATACCGATCCTATGAATTATGTCAAAATCAAATTGTTGAAGACGTAATTAAATACAAAGGGGATATGACCCAGTGTTAATTTTCAAGCAGTTTGTTCAATTTGTTGTAATAAATAAAACGTATTATTCTCATACACTTTAATATTTCAGCTAAACATTTTCTTAGACCAAGATATCATGGTCAACATTTAAAAGTAATAATTTTATTTCTATTTTTGAATAAGTTGTGTAAAAAAATATAGTATATAGGGGAAGGTAGCCTAATTTGGACGATCGCCTAATTTGGACCACTAAGATATCTTAAGACTGCTGAAGTCTGTGCGATTTTGGGTAGGCATCCTGTTATAAAAATACGTAGATGTAGGCGAGGTTAATGCAATCGTGTTTGTGAAGAAACGCATCGTGGTTACATTGAGAGATTAGTAATTTGTTTAACTAAGTTGAAAATAAGTTATTTCTACGTAATAGTGAATGCCGTTAATTATTCTAAACGTAAGTAATTACAAGTCTTATTATATCATCACAAAGCTTACTTATTTATCTATAATTTGCAGTTACAATT
>WYDF02000907.1:0-14132 GCA_009867245.2 Adranes taylori
TACATGAGCAGGTGCCTAAAATGCTTAAGCAAGGTATTATTGAAGAGGCGCGTTCGGCGTGGTCTTCGCCATTACTTGTGGTTCCAAAAAAAAAGCGGATTTAAATAACGTTAAAGTTTTTAGAGTCGTTTTGGATTATAAATTATTAAATAGGCAGTTGGAGGATGATAAATTTCCGTTAACAGACATAGAGACGATTCTTGATTCTTTGTCAGGAGCGATATATTTTTCGCATCTCGATCTTGCACAGGATTATTATCAAATAGATTTGGATCAGCAATCACGAAAGTATACAGCGTTTACGGCAGATAGAGGACAGTTTCAGTTGACGAGAACACCTATGGGGTTGAGGATAAGTCCAAATGCTTTTTCTAGGGCAATGAAAATTGCCATGTCAGGATTGAATTATGAGAGTTGTTTTGTTTCGGAAATAGTTTAACTAATCATAACCAAAATTTAGTAAAAGTTCTTGCTAGGTTGAGAAAGGTAAATCTGTAGCTAAATCCATCTAAATGTGAGCTTTTGAAGAAATAATTATTACATTTGGGGCATGTAATTTCGGAAGGAGGTGTAAAAGTAGACCTCTTTCAGAGTCAGCAGATGCGGCTAGGAGGTTTGTAGCATTTGCTTACTATTTTCGAAAGTTTGTTCAGTTTGTTCAGGATGATTACCTGCTTAAAAACAACTATTATAATTAATTAGTGGTTGTGGAGGCAACGATATCTAAAAAAATCCCCAATTTATCTTTAGATATTGTTATTTGATATCTCGTGTGTAGCGCTTACAGCTAGTACGAGGGATGTTCTAGGGGTGGTAGTAGCAAAAATAAACGAGCTTTAATTGTTTAAGACCCTAATTTGCTATAATTCCTAGTTGTTTGGATAGCTTCTACCTTATTAGATTGTCTTTTCTTTAATTACTTCGCATAACTGCATTTAATTAATTTCATAATATCTTATATAATAATATAGGCACACATTCGTACACAATAATTCATATAAACAAATTGTCTGAACAAGTCGAAGGTGGTGCACTGATGCAGAGCGCTGGTTTTCATTAGAGGGCTTCCACAAATGCCAGAAATACGTATCTACCCTTACCTTCCATTTTGAAGACAATTTAAACATCAATATGCAGTTTTCGAAATAATTACCTCATTCAACAAATACTTTTAAAATAAAAAGTATTACCATCTGTAGATATTCTTATTTGAATTAAATATAGTTAATATATAATTAAAAATATGTACCATTCAACTTTTAACTAAGTATGTATAAAAATAATAATGTTATAAAGAAGGATATAAAATTGATCGTGTCAACGTAAAAGATACGTAGCGACATGCGACAAAACGGCAATTGCTCTCAGCAGTCAACATGTCTGCCAACTAGTTGGTCGCGGTCCACTGAAGCGAAACCTGGATGGTGTCCAGGCCCTGTCATACTCTTGAACGTTTGAAACAACCGAAAATCAACGAAAAAAACGATGAAATAATTTTTAGCATGAATTTATAGATTTTCATATGTATAGTGTACCGGATGAAAGTTTAATTTAATTCCGATTAACAAGTGCAGATTAGAAGTTGATCAGAAAATTCATCGTAGATGATGTAAATCATCAATTATAAATATACTTCCAAATAGTTAAAAGTTAAAAAACTAAATAAGAAGTTACTTAGATTTACGAGGGTATACCGAAACGTTAGCGGCTTACATTTATCAAACCTCATATACATTATTTTTCAACATAGTCTCTTTGTAATGCTCGTACGACTTTTGTAAATGAAAAACGTTGTTTTCATGGTGTTTTTTGAGATTAGGATATAGGTGAAAGTCTGATGTACAAGAACGGCGAATGAAGAGGATGAGGTAGCAATTCAAAACGCCATCTGTGAATTGAAGACATCGCAACGCAATTGTGATGGACATCCTGGTTCTACTCGCGGAAAGCGACGAACCGCTTCGTTCCCTAAAGATACCGCAATAAAGTAACGTTCTCGGTCTCGTCTAAAACTCAATAAAGCTATGCTTTAGAGCAGGGGTGCTCAACCTGTGGTACATTAAAGAACACCAGGTGGTAAGCAAAATACAAAATATAACAAAATATAAGGTCCCTTCCATAACTTAATTATTATTTGAGACTTTTTTTTTAGTAAACATTTTTTTTCAAATGCTGGTGGTACTATAGTTTATGACAAAACAGGAAATCAGATAAACTTTATGTGATTTCCTTATGGTGGTACGCGATAAACAAAAGGTTGAGAACTGCTGCTTTAGAGTGACAATCAAAAACAAAAATAACAAGCAAAACAATTTACTGCTATAAAAGCAGTAAATATAGTTTATTTTTCTCCTATAGTTTTTTTCAAATGTTTTCTATTCATTTTTACATTCAACTAATTTTCAAATTTATGAAAGAAACTGTAAAATTAAAAAAAAAAACTGTAAGTACCTAGACGGGACATATAAATGAATCGCTTGTTTAAAAGACGGTTTTTATAAATTGCCTTCGTATAAATCAAAAAGATTTACATTCCACAACGCTGAACAATAATTACTATCCTCGCAATCATTTATGTATCTCGTTCTGTTAGAAAACAGTACGGTATTTATTAGAATAAAAATCATCATTGCTTTGCATCCGACGTGGTATGCAGGTCGGTGTGATATGAAAAGTCAATGCGGTATGTCAGTGATCGATGCGGAAAGTCCCATCCATTTGTCGTATAAAAGTCGTTTGTTCATGCATATTTTCTACTGGAACCATAATGAATCATAAACCTTGCATCAATTCTTGCTGCTTACATGAAGGTAGAAATCTATGTTAGTGCGTTCAAAGTATAACCCATTTTCTACTTAGTTTTAAGTTGGTTTTCAATAAACTATCAAAAAAGAGATGGCAAAACAAACAAATTTATAAAAATTAATTTATTATAGGTTCCAAATGGGAACAAGTTTTTTCAAATGAGGTCCCGGTATATCGCTTTCCAAACATATACCGGGATAAAGAAAACGTTCTTTAAGAAGCGACTCCTTACTAAGCGCAACTACTAATTTGTGCGCCTTGGGCAGTGGCGCGTTATACAGTAATGAGGCCCTAGGCAAAGTGTAAGTGCTTAGGCCCTATACAACAATAACTAGCATTTCCTTTAGATACGAGAAGTGTGAATTTCAGACCCCTAAAATGCATAGGCTCTAGGCAAATGCCTTTTTTGCCTACTAGAATAATGCGCCACTGCCCCTGGGTTACCCTGATGGAACAGGATGATTTTTGTCAAGTTTCCAGTGCGTTTTCTTGTCAATTCCTTATGTAGTTACCATAAAAAAATAGCGTAGTATAATCCTGTTGTAATTTAGGTCTCAAAAAGGACAACAGTCATCAACATTCCCTTTGAGTCCCAACAATTTGACGCCGCCATTTAGTGCTCGGCACTCACTATTATTATTTTACCATTTGTATGGTTTTTCACCATCATGGTATGATGGTGTAATTGTGTAATTAGAGGGCTTAAATGTGTAATTAAAGGGCTTTCTTGTGCACTAGAATAATTGCATTCTAAGCACTTACATGGTTTGTAGCTTGAATGAATACGTGTGTGTGCTACCTAATAGCTCTTCTGTACAAAGCAATAATTGCATTTTAAACATTTCAATGGTCTTACACCCGTTTATACACGCTTGGGTAATTTCAACAAACGCGTTTGTGTACAGGTATAATCGTATTCTAAACATTTGAATGGTTTTTCTCTAGAATGTTTACGCGCGTGTGATATTAAACTGTTCTTTTGTACACACAAGTATAATCGCATTCTAAACATATATATGATTTTTCATCAGTATGAATATACATATGGATTGTCAATTTGCTCTTCCGTGCACAGGTAAGATCGCATTCTAAACATTTGTATGGGTTTTCACGTATATGAATGCTCTAATGTGTAATAAAAAAAAGAGCTCTTTGTGAACTAGAATAATTGCATTCTAAACACTTAAATGGTTTGTTGCTCGAATGAATACGCGTGTGTCCTATCAAATGACTCTTCAGTACAAAACGAGAATCGCATTCTAAACATTTGTATGGTCTTTCGGCCGTATGAACACACTTAAATCAATTTAAAGAACGCATTTGTACACAGGTATAATCGCTTTCTGAACATTTGTATGGTTTTTTAGAGAGATTGACAAAACCTAATAGTTATAGGTACATAGAGAGAATGACTGAGAAGCTCCGCAAGGGCTTGTATAAATTCAACGATCTGCTGTAAGTAGAGAAGGAGGCTATAACCTGGACAGTTTTGCGACGGCTTCTACAACCAATAAATGTCAAAGTACGCGATTGAGCTAAAGGGCTCTACAATTTAAAAAAAAAACAAAAAATGCTAAATTCTTCAGCAGCCGCTTTCCGCTGATTCCATGGGTGCATTGAAAACATTCCATTTTCTTCTTTTCCTTCACATATCTAGCGACCATGAATGAATGAATGTTATTCCAAGGTAATTAATAAATTCCTGAACATTCTGGTGGTCATGTGGGAACGCCTCTGACACTTATGGGAAGGTGTCCTCCAAAATAAAGCGATGAGGCATATAACATCTTTATACTTGTTGCTATTTTATCTGTGTTGCTTTCATATACATTATTAAGATCGAGGCCGAAGGCTCCAATTTTTTATATAAGACGACCTGACAAGGTGTTAGTACATTCTCTTTCCATGTCGCGATTTTGGAGTTTTCGCGCTTTCAAAGTATTTAAGTAGTTCGTAACTTCTTTATACTCAAGACTCTCCTAGTCTCCTAAAATGCTTTTGGAACTTTCCTTTGTAATTGTATAAGCAAAAAATTGTGGAAAATATGTTTAATATTTTTGGGTCCCATTAGATATCATTGATGAGAACAAATATGATATTTTCTTTTCAATCTCATTTACTTTCTTTTAACATGTGGTTTAAGCTGAATGCGTAAGGACAAAATCATAATTGTGTTTGTTTACTGGACTCAAATAAAATACATATGTGTTTGGTTATTGTTTCCGCATATACGAGAGCCGTTTTACTGGAAAGCGACTTTTCAATGAAAGAGTTGTTTTGGGGTAAAATATATACTTTATTTTACTGCATAATTCCCTTACAACTCTACACACTTAATATAGCGGCTTTCCAATTCTTTTAAACCGTCCAAAAAGTAATCTTTCGGTAATTCTGTAAAATATGCATCCGTTGCGGCTACCACCTCCTCATTTGTATCGAATCTCTTTCCAGGGAG
Source organism: Adranes taylori (assembly GCA_009867245.2). NCBI lineage: Eukaryota > Metazoa > Arthropoda > Insecta > Coleoptera > Staphylinidae > Adranes > Adranes taylori. The sequence goes on from WYDF02000907.1 coordinate 5,261, forward strand.
CCACTTTTTCAAGTTTGGAAACAAGAAAACATCTGACGGAGCCAGATCTGGTGAATATGGAGGATGGGATAGCAGTTCGTAATCTAATTCGATGAATTTAGCGTTTGTAGTGGCGAACGAATAAGAGCACGTGTTACCTTGGTCGAACATCACTATTTTTGAACAAATGTGATCGCCTTTTTTTAGTTCTCCATCGAAACGGGTCAATAAATAAGTTTAAGATTTGTCTGTTTTTGTGCTTCTATAAATAGTCCATAAAGATTACGCGTTGGAAATCCCAAAAGATCGTGGCCATAACTTTATTGGCTTTTTGCCCTTTTCGGAACAAGTACAACGGAAGAAGTCTGATTGAGCTTTAGTTTCGACGAAAAAATTCTCTTGGATTACATTGAAACTTAAGCAAACAGTCATTGGATATTGAAACACGAGTTCACATTTGCGTTATAATTAGCAAACGCGGCATCCCTCTGGCGGTTAAATTTTCTAAGTTTAAATGTTAATGTAAAATATTATTCATCCGTTCCATTGAAAAGTTTACTTCATTGGCTACCCAATGAAGTATGCTGGGGTTTCCAGTGAAATGCTGGGGTTTCCATTTTCACCCAGCGGTCATTCTTTACAATGGCATGGACTTTATCAGTCCATGCCTTTTTTTTGGGTACGAACAGTTCTTGAAGGCCCAGTATGTTCAGCATCATCCGTGGTTATATAGCCACTTCTGAAGTTAGGAAACCACTTTCAAATCATTCAGCATAATACTTATCTAACTTTGTTCAGTTTCTTTAATATTCCTTTCACTTAAAAAATAATTGAATAATTGATGTTTCGTTGTTAAACCTCCATGATGGCATTATTTAATAACAGTAAATTATGAAAATAAATTTTTTATTACTTGTGCTAATGTTTACCGTGCTAAACATTTACCCGGACAGGGTAAATGTTTACCCTGTCCGGGACTCGAACTCGGACCGCTCGATTGCCAGTCGATTGCTCTTCCAATTGAACTAACGGGCACAAATAAGTTTTAATATGTATTTGTTCTCCGTATTTAGTAAGATAGGCAATTTATATTGCAAGTGGCCAATACAAATCCTGATATATAAGTTGCCTATCTTAATAGATACGGAAAACAAATACATATTAAAATTTATTTGTGTCTTCGAATAAGTGTCCGTTAGCTCAATTGAAAGAGCAACCGACCGGCAATCGAGAGGTCCGGGTTCGAGTCCCGAGCAGGGTAAACATAGAATAAGAAATATTAATTTCATAATTTACTCTAGTAAAAAATAATGTTTTATTAAAACACGAAATCTCTTTGTATCCATTTTTAATTAAAAATTGACAGTGTTTATTTTAGACGACTGTCAAACGTAAACTAATTGGCAAATTTGCACGAAATTGCGACAGTAGACTTCTAAAAGATGTCAGAAGTTAGCAATAGAGTCATGATCACGACAGTGATGCCAGATTTTGAAAAGTCACTCTTCCGGTAAACAGACCTCGTACGTACGTCGCTCTGATGTTCGGTCCTAACTAGGCCGTATGCTGCGCTGATCTAATGATATCAAATATATTCAACAAATAGGAAAACAATTTTTTGTAATTTGTGTAACTATTTTTTCTTGTAAAAATTGGATATCCTTTTATGTGAAATACAGCATAAAATAAAATCAAAAAACTTGCATATTTCAATATAAGATTACAAACCAAGTGTTCTTTGAAAATGATTCGTCAATTGAAAAAAACTTGAAAGGACGTCATAAAAAATAAATCCTAACAACTTATATACTAAAATTTAGCACCACTAATGTTTTATGGTCTTCTGAAACAGATTATCGTTTATAAGTGCATATGTATATTTTAGTGGTGACACATGATATAACACGTGTTGACAAGGCTTTCGACTGCACCAATGCACAACATAATAAACAAAACAACATATCGTTGTTCTTCTTCTTTAACTTATGTCGGAACTTTAATAATTATCGTCGTTTTCTTCCCACTGCTTTGATCTATACGACCATCTAACGATCATATTTACTATAGATATGTTCATTTTACATCTTGGAAGATTATAATTTATTGCACTAAACTAAGGAATTTAAATATATAACGATTTTTTATGCAAACTTTATGAAGTTCTGGATCTGATTTTTATACCTTCTCTACAGTCTACACGAAATATCCGATCATCAAAATGATAAATAGATGTCATAGCAGGTCCATGCACAAGAAAGAGGTGTACGATGATTTAAAGATCTCTCTATTCAAAGATTTTCATCGATATATGAGTAAGGAATCCAACATCAGCATATCAAAATAATGGCTTTCTACATCTAGATCTGCCCCCGCGATTAAGTGTCATACAATCAAAATAAGTACACCCATATTTCGCTTTAGGCATGATATCTCGCAATCACTGTCGTCATCACTTTCCGTTGCTGTGGAATGACCGAAATTAAGACATTGGTCTTCGTCTTCTTTTCCAATTCTTTTTGCAATGGTTTGCAAACAGTTAATGGCGGAATTGACTCCTCGTTGAACTTTAGTACAGAGTTCTTCGTTGGGATCATTTTGCAAAAAGATGTTTATTCCTTTATGGAGAAAACGCTTCCGACAAGTTTCTTAACGTTAGCGTTTGACTTATAGCAAGTTCAGGCTCTGACTTGGGCTCCTCTTCACGTGCTTATTCTGTTTCTAACTGGACCAGTTCTTCATTTGAAAGAGGCTCTTTCTCAGTATCTAGAAGATCAATCAAATCACATTCACCCAAATCTTTAAAACCAATATCGTTTACCAAGTTTAATATTAGTTTGTCGAATTTCAGAAAGGGAATTAACTTCAACCTCATTACTTTTTATGCATTTTGGCCAATTTTTTTGTCCAAACATTATACATTGTGGCTTGTTTCAATTCCTTCCACGATTCGCCAATGTTATCTTTGATGTGGTATTTTATCCGAAACTTCTTTATCGAGGAGTCATCATCCGTTTCTTGAATATGTTTACGAAAAGTTCTGCGTAAATAATAAGCCTTGAAAGTAGCTATTGAATCCTGATCTATTGGCTGGATCAAAGCTCTGGTATTTTTGGGAAGATACTTAATTTGCACAAAATCAGATAGTCGGGAAACATTAACCGGGTGTTCTGGAGCATTATCCAAAATGAGCATTATCTTGTTGCTCAAGTTATTGTCCAAATATTTTTTTACAGCTGGGCAAAAACAATTTTTCAACCAGTCCGTTTTCAAAGAGAACCTTAGTCGTCCAACCTTTTTTATTAGACCTTTAAACTACGGGCAATTGATTCTTGTCCAGTCCTTTAAAATACCTTGGATTATCGGAAAGGTAAACTAAAAGTGGTTTTAGTTTTAGCTTAAAACCTCCGGCAATGTTAGCACCAAGGAGTAAACTTACTCATTCTTTTGACACCTGATATCTAGATGCAGATATTTCTAATTTTGCAATGGAACTTCTGTTACGCATTTTTTTCCAATAGAGGCCTGTCTCGTCCACATTAAAAACTTGTTCAGGTGGGTATCCGCCTCTTTCAACAATTCCTTTCAAAATGTCGGGATATTCGTCGCCTGCGTCTTCTTCGGCATTAGGGTTTTTAGAGATCGTTGTTTTGCACATATAAAACACAACTATTCGTTGTTCTTATGTCGAAAAGTACAAGTAACAAAATTGAAACTGCAATGAGAAAATATGTTTACACATCAATACATACAAGCAGAAACCAAACCTAACCAGAAATAATCAAAAATACATTGCACAATAAAGCAGCAAAGCAGGCAAACTGTACCAGTTTTTGGAAAAAAAACTGGAATTGGAAAGTAGATCGGTGATGGGCGTATAACGAAACATTGTAAGCCGTATATAGTTCTCTAACTTGCTCTAAATAGTCCCGAGACAAAACTCTGATACCCATTTCGTAGCTTGTGACGTTACTTTATAGGATAAGTAACTCTGCACACCAAAATCCGGTATTAGTGTGGATTAACAAGCTTTCTCATATAGGAACATATTAGGTTATATATAGAATTTTTGACAAAATTAAAAATGGAGAATTTTGGATCAAAGATTTTGTTGCATACCAAATCTTGTTCACTTGCATACCAAATTTTGTTCAAATCGGTCTAGTGGTTTGGAAATAATCACATATATACTCAGACTTTGTTCAAAACCCACCGTTCTGAACACTGGCGGTTCCAAAATGAGTTTCCTAACCAAAATCCACAAATCTAAAATTTTAATGAATCCTATAGTTCTTCATTATGTGGCGCAATAAGAATGGGTTATAAGAATGGCCCAATAAGAATGGGAAGACCGGGTGGCCCAATAAGAATGGGTTTCAGCCATATCACAAGAACCGTTTACAGTATTGCTTTGGGGGGGGGGGGGAAGTTTCAATGACTAGAGTGGTCAAAAGTTAAGCGATCTTAATTAGCCTTGTTCATTAACTGGTTGATACTTCCCACTTAATTGTTCTTTGTTGTTGAATGATCAGTGTATTGTTGCAATTCGTTCTGTTGCATTTCAATATTTTGTAGTTTACATGGTACAAATTTTAGTATCAATCTCATAGTTTCATTTTGTTTGAGACACGTAAAATAATGATTCTTCTATTGTTGTTGCGGAGTCCTTGGGGAGTTGCATGCTTGCATGCTGGCGAGTTGCACGAGTTGCATGCTGGCGCACGACGGGGATCGATTCACGCGTTGCTTGTCGATGACGTTTGCTTGGGGTCCAAAGCCCCTGGGGTGGAGGGCACGCGTTTCTTGTTATTTACCATTACTGCTTGACGACGAAAAAGGCTAAGGTCTGGGAATTGAAATGAAAGGAAGAAAGAAACTGTGCCATAATTTAGAAAGGCCTTATACCGAAACGCCGTGTTAAGAGCCGTTATAACCAGGTATGGGTGTTACTTGTTTTGCATAAAGAACAAAACACATGCCAGATTTATATATATTTAATTTAATATCAATTAAAATGTTTTTTAATCGTGCTTCAAAAACTGCTTTAAAAAATGAGGTTTATTTTTGAAATTGTATTTGAAATATATTTTTTATTGAAATTGTTTATGCTATAGCCACAATAACTGAACAGTTTAATAGTTTTCCAAACTAACAAAAAAAAATTATTAGAGTAATTTTTCTGCGCTCTAATGCAAATTCTTCAAGAAATTCTCCTGAGGTTATATACAGAAAACTAGGTCTATAAAACAAATAATATGTTTATACAGTTTTAACCCATATCCCTACCAATTTAAAAAATATTAATTTTAATAAAGAATTTTAATGACACCTAAAAAGCAATCAAAGGAATGTTTTTAGGTAGAGTCTAAAAGATCTACAATTTGAGCTTAGAGTCAAGATGCATTTATAATCCAATTGTTTCGCTAAGCACTCAATCACTCTCCTGGCGCTACTATTCATGTAGGACCCTGGCCTCTCCTACAGCAGCCGCCCATTCTTCCTTGCTTGTAGCGCATGGCCACCAGCTCCGTATCTCCAGCACTCTGACGCCATCAATCCACCTCTTCCTTGGCCTGTCTGGCTTCGTTCTGCCCTCTAATTGCTGGTCGAGCGTCTTCTTGGGGTCTTCTTATCTCCCTCCATTTCCATTCGTATAAATGGTATGCCCCAGGTACCGGAGCCGTATGTTCTTCCCCTCAGCAACCAGGTCAATATCACCGTAAAGCTGATATACTTCTAGGCTGGTTCGAATGCGCCACTCATCATCTTCACAAATCGCTCTGAGGATCTTTAGCAGCACCTTTCTTTCCCACACCCGGAGCAAATTCTTGTCACTTTGAGTGTGTATCCAAGTTCCACATCCATAGAGCACCACTGGTCGAATTATGATGCGGTACACGATCAGCTTGAGCTTTCTAGAAAGGGTTGAGGATTTCATTAGCTTATTAAAAGCATAGAAGCATCTGTTCCTTACGACAATTCGTGCTTCTACCTCTATACTGATCTCGTTGTTCTTAGTCACCAGGGCCCCTAGGTACTGAACTCTCTCGTACCTTCCTTCTTCGCATTCCAACCTTTCCTTTTCTCTCGTTTTCTCGTTTTCCTTTTCTCAGTGTATTTCGTCTTTCGTTATGAATTCTAAGCCCAAAGCGCCTCCCACCTTCACCAATATGTTGCAGCCAACCTGCTCTCGAGCTTCTACCAAGAAGGACAACATCATCTGCGAAGGCCATGTTCTGAAGGGATCTGATGTAGATAGTTCCTCGTAGGTTGAGTGGGATCCTCCGTATGACATCCTTTAGGCAGAGATTGAAGAGGGTCGTTGAAAGTGCATCTTCTTGTCGCAACCCTCTTCGCACCTCAAAGTCCGTTGTTAACTGCCCCTTTATCTTGACTCTGGCTCTACCGCAACGTAATGTTATACGCAACAGAGCTTCTTTGGCATTGTCATCTCTTCCAATATCAATTACTGCTTGGACCTCCTGACACTATTATATGCCTCTTTGTAGTCACTGTAGAATTGCTGCACGCTGACATAATGCTCGTAGCACTTCTCGAGAATCAGGCGTAATGACAGGATGTGATCCAAGGTTCACCTGTTGCGCTGAAACCTACATTGATATTCGCCTAATTCCTTCTCCGCATATGTTTCAAGTCTCCTAGTCGGTAGCTCCTATATCCTGTATACATAAGATGCTGTATACAAGTTTCAAAAGAAAATCCGAGGATTGTTACTGCAAATCATCTTGTCATTCTTTTTGTGGATAGGACAGATCACTGCTGTGTTCCAATCTTCTGAAATGTCTTCGTTTTCCCATACTGAACAAATGAGAGTGTATATACCTACTCTCGCTAACCTACTCCCCACCATACTTGAAGAGCTCATCTGGGATGCTATTCTCTCCTGGCGGCCGGCTGTTGCGCATCTTCCACCTCTTTTCGAGTCATTTCTGAGACAACGCCCTCTTCGCAAGTGTATCTTCCATCACCTGTATCATCCCTCTTCTGGTCTGATGGTTCCGGGGTTCCTTCCTCCGGAGCATTCAGAAGGTTTTCAAAATATTCTACCCATATATCCATTTCCCACTCTCATCTCCGATCAAGTAACCAGCTTTATCCTTACAACATGTTGTTCTTAGCTGAAAAATAAGGAGATTGCTCCAGATTCTAACTTCCTTATTCTGTCTTCAACATAAACTTCCTTCCCATGTCTTCTAGTTACGTTACTGTTATTATTCTTTATTTTTTAAATTACATTATAACTAAATTTCAACATTGTTGCAGAGAGCCAAGTGCAGCAGTACGGCGAGGTCAACCAACTCGGCGGCGTATTCGTTAATGGCCGTCCATTGCCCAATAATGTACGGATGCGTATCGTAGAACTATCCCAAGTCGGCATACGACCTTGTGACATTTCGCGCCAGTTACGCGTTTCGCACGGCTGTGTGTCGAAAATACTCGCCCGCTATCATGAAACGGGAAGTATACTGCCGGGTGCGATTGGTGGATCAAAACCCCGAGTAACCACACCGAAAGTAGTTAATTTCATCAAGGCATTGAAACAAAAGGATCCGGGAATTTTTGCATGGGAAATTAAAGATCGACTACTGAACGATGCTGTTTGTGATAAGTTTAATGTGCCATCTGTTAGCTCAATTAGTAGGTATGATAATTAAGTTTTGTATGTACTTATTTTAGAACTTGGACCAAAGTCGCCCTGTTTGAACGCGTTGTTCTTCTAAATTACGCAACAGATTTTGATATCAAATTTGTCTGTTACTGATCTAAGATAATGTTGCTTATATTTTTTAAAGACATATTCATAAATCGCCAGAAAGAAAGAAAGAAAATTAAACACAGTTTCAAATAGTAGGAAATTCAGATTATTACAAGTAATTTAAATTGATTGCAATTCAGATTACGAATGACACATAACTAAACACAACCATCAATGTACGAACTTATTCGACTTTTAATACACATAACATTCTATTCAATTAAATTTAATAGTCCATCTTAAAGCAATAGTGTAGCAATAATATAATCTTCAAAAAAACTTACTTTAAAGCTTATGACTATCTCTATGAGTACCACTAATCCAAAAGTTAAAAATGCGCAATCAATGTAGTGAAGCATTTTAATATAACTATCCGATGCGAGTGAGGGGATGTATGAATAACCCAAATGTTATTAAGGAAGTAAACGGTACAATACAAAGCCTGTGAAGCTTACATAAATGGATTGAAAATATTATGTGATTTGAAAGGAAGTTAAACTTGATGTGAAAATTAATACAAAGTAAAATTTTCTGCGAAAAATGTATGTAGTATTTACCTTTACGGAGTAAGAGTAGTAGTTACCTTAACAAATTGAGATAAACCATCAATGTATTTAACAATGAAGTAAGGGACTTTAACAATCAAAGTTCACCTCGTATAATACTTGGATTGGGTTTTTTTTTCTGACAAGCATCGGACCATCCTAATGATGGCCACTGATCTCAATAGAAAAGGGACTTTAACAATCAAAGCTCAACTCTTTAACACATGTGGTTCATCTCCAGTATTAGAGTACGTACTAACACGATATTTCAATGAAGAATATAAGTAGTATTTACATTTACGCATTTTAAGTAAGTAGGAGTTATTTTCGAAAATTGTAATGAAAAGAATATTATAAGAATTAGTTGTAAAATTGAGGCAAGCACGTGTTTCTAGCATAGGGTTATAGCTGTTATCAACACCTTTTCTTATTACGAATATAGGCGCAAGGTCTCATTGTATTGTACTACGAATCCGACACTCAACCATTACGCTATGCACAGTGGCGTAACTATACCGTTCGAGGCCCGTGGCAAATTCATCGGATGGGCCCCCTCCCCCCAATATAAAGAAGC
>WYDF02000918.1:0-14131 GCA_009867245.2 Adranes taylori
CCTCATACAATAAATTCACCAACCTCCTAAGTATAATATCCCAACAGGGAGTGGAGTTTAGTGGGTAAAAATCCCACGCTATTGGATGCATCGGGCATCCTTTGTCTTTTGAAGATTCTCCACTTCCTACGCAAAACAAAAAAAAAATGCTATTCTTAATTAAATATTTCATATTTAAACATCTAATATAACGCTATTCATTTGTTGTTCATACTTGCTTTTACATATTTTTTTAATAAGCTTCTTCACGGCATAAGTAAACATACTTACTATTTAATCATTTAAATCTTATCATGTAATAATGTATTTCATAATTCTTTTGGCGCTTTGTGCTTCACAAAGCAAATAAATATCTAAGCTAACTTAAATCATTTGTTATTCATTTTTTTTTGGAAGCTCACGTCATCCTTAAACTTAATAATTAAATTCTTTATTATTCTTCAAATAATAACGAATTAAAAATCAAGCTCAATCTGGTAGATCCATCCCGAATGCAATCCTGAGATACACCAGTTAATACTGGTGCGTTTACATATTTATTTATTAATTAATAATTTTTTTCTATATTTTTGTTCATCGGGAGCGGTGGTCTAACCACGGCAAAATTTTTTTTTTATAGTCTAATCTGCCCCCTCCGGTAACAAACCGCTCGTATATAACTGGGCTCCAGAGATTTGTACCTAAATCTCGGACAAGTAGAATTGCACGCAAATAAAATTCACAAAATACAATATAACTATAACCAGCCATTATTTATAAAACATTAACCATCGGCACTTGCCACTTCGCATAAAAAATATAAAATATTAAACAAATACTATTAAATGTATTCAGTTTCAAAAAGAATCCGCTATGGTATACACAAAATATAATAGCACTAATCGTTCCAAGTAGATAATGCCCGCTAACAATAAATTTTCAATAAAATTATTTGACTTTAAATACATTCGTTACTTCAATAGGTTTAAACAATGAAATAAGCCAAGATTACAAGCTCCGAAAAAAATGATTTTTTACAATGCTTAAATACACTATTCACATGGCTTTAAAAGTTAACTTTCTAAAATACCTAAGGCACCACAAATATTTTCTGAATAAACAATTTCCAAATATCACAGATTGTCTCAATACGCGTCAAGACAGAAAATGCTTTAGAAATTATCTCGTGACACAAAACGCTGCAACATCTCAATTACTTTCTGTATTGCTTTAAATTACTTTCTATGTACGTTACAACTTTCAGTATAAAAATTCTTCAAATTATATTGTCACCTGATTTTAAGAAGTAGTAACGCGAGGATTTTTAAAGTGAACCAGAAACTTCTAAAATTTATTAAATATTTTCGGGAGTGTAATTAAAGTCTAGCATGAAATGATTCGAACTTGGCAAGAATGTCGGCTAAGCGAGCCCCAAAATTAGAACTATGCAAAATAATAGGACCGTAAAGATGTTTTTCTCAAAACCGAATGCAGTTGCATTTAAACACCTGCATCAAATTTCTCAGAATTACCACGTTCTTCTCAATTATATTCTCAATAATCATAATTTAAACCTTTCCCTCGTATACTATATAATTTCGTTTGTATGGATGCCTGTATGGCTGGTGAGGTCACATGGTTAGGATTCCTACGCTTGCAAATAAAATTCTTATATGTGTGCTAATTTCTTAACGAGGTAGTAGAAAAGAAGCTGTCCGCTTCACTTGGCGGAATTACACACGTTCGCGATGTACGAATATAGATCGTACCACGTCCAGATATTACGCTTCAAAAGCGAACTGCGTTTCGGTATTCGAAATCCTATTATAAACATCTTTTTGTTAATATTTTTTATGACTTTGTTTTATCAAGAAATTTTCGTGTTTTGGAAGAAGATATTTCCAAATAATAAATTACGAAATTAATATCTGCGTAAAATGAAATTGTTTGTCAATACATTTTTTTTTACATTAACTGCACCTTTTATATATATGTTTTTGTTGTTAATATCGAATTATTCACTTTTACTTTACTTTCCTTCGAAATAAAACTCCAAACCATTTGAAATAAACACTCCAACAATAAACAGTCCAGCCATTAGAATCTTCTCTCGTTATATAAAAATTTGGCTATCCAACTGTAAGCTAAGTATAAGGTGAAAGTGAACGTATTTAATCGTTCTCGAAAATCGCTTAGTGTCAAAAATTCTGATCAAGACGCCAGTAAAAACTAGGTTGCGATTAAAGCGTGAAAAGACGCATCCTGAAGATATGGATCATCTGGTAACGTTATCGCAAGAGCAATTTACTCAGCTCATGCAGCAGTTAATGTGTCAAAGCTAAAATCAGGTAGAACAGAGAACTCCAAATACAGGTAACATTGTTCATCGTACTGTCTGTTTCATGACTGTGTTCATAACAATGTGCAATGCAATAAACAGACGATACAGATATTGTATTGATTTTATAAAATCACCGAAAATTATTTTGGATATTCCGGAGGACAAATGGCATTTTTTCATTAGAAGTGCTACGAATTATAAGCTGCTCACTGAAGATGATTGAACAGCGGACATCATTGTGGCATCTGTAGATAATAATGAAACTGTTCTGTTACGAAATGATGAAAGTAAGGCAATAGATAATAGAGAACGTCGTGAATTATGCGAATTGCTGCAAAAACATGAAGCAGTGTTTGCCTTAAAGGAATATCCCTTTAAGGCAAACAGGTAATCATTCCCCAAATTTCACATATTCTATACAAGATGCCCCCATTTACGCAAAATATATTAACGAAATTCACCAGGATGGTAAAATGCTACAGCATGGGATAATTGAACCTCATTCTAATTTCCAGTGTCTGTGAGTCACCATGGTCATTTCCCATGATCTTACTGGAGAAGGAACACGGAAAAGCTTGGCGCCTTTGCGCTGATTATAGATCTTTAAACTCCATTACTACCAGTAATATATAACCACCAGCCAGAATTGGCGATTTACTACATGGAACACGAGAGGGTATTGTAATATCAACTATCGATCTTCGTTAGGGTTATTGGCCAATTCACAAAGAAGACCGGGATGAAACCGCGTTTACGTGTCCGCTTGGAATTTTTCGTTTTAATGCAATGCCATTTCTGTTGAAGAATCCCCGAGAGACTTTTCAACTGCTCATTAACCAGTTTTGCTCGTGAATACCTAGAGGGGCGTTTTCGCTTATTTAGACGATTTGATAATTAAATCTGTCAAATTTCTTCGACATATTATTTCTCGAGAAAGTCTACGGATATACCCGGAGAAGGTATCAAGTATTGCAAATTTAAGTGCACCGTCAAATGTAAAGGAAGTACGCAGTTTCCTACAGACATGTTCGTGGTATAGACAATTTATTAAAACAATTTCTGTATTCGCTAAACCCCTTATCGATTTGACAAAGAAAAATGCTAGATGAACATGGTAAGATGAACAGAAAGCGCTTTAGAAAATTTGAAAACTGCTCTTACCTCAGATCCAATCTTGCAACCAAAAACTCATTGACACGTCAGCTGGTCGCAACAGCTGACGAGTCAATGAGTTTTTGTATTCGTACGGGCGCGAGTGATTTCGCTTTCGGCATCGTTTTACTCGCGAGCGTAATTACTTCAATTACTTAACAACAGAAAGAGAGACTTACGCAGTCGTTTGGGCCCTAGCAACGTTTAAAGGATACATAGAAGGTGCAGACATTATCGCTGAAACAGACCATGAGGCTCTAAAAATGGTTGATGTTATTGAAATCATCTAGTGAACACCTATCGAGGTGGGCTCTGTCTATCCAACCTTATAATTTAAAAATTGCTTATGTACAAAGTCTCGTAACGTAGTCGCTGACACTCTTTGGCGTCCGCCGCCTTCCGATATATCTACGCAAGAAGAAGCTCTCTGTAGTTTTACTGTTTATTTTCCCTTAACTGTTATTAATAAATCTACAGCACAAGTGCACGAAGAACAAATGTCGAATGCGGACATCCGAAAAGTTGTGAATTGTTTTGAAACAAATGGTCATCCAGACGTTTCAAATTAGTTGGAACGTGGGTACATTATATCCGAAGGTGTGTGGTATCGGTACGTCTCAGATGAAGACAACGAAGAATCCCAACACGTCCTTCCAGAGAATTTCCGGAAAAAAATTGAAGAAATTCCAAGACAGTACTGAGGCTGCTACAGTTTAGAGAAGACGTTTCTTCGCTAGAATTTCTTCGCAATTTGTTTGGAGTGGTATAACGGAAAAATTTCTGACAGGTTATGTAGGAGGATGTCTCGACTGCCAGAGATACCATGCACTAAATACAAAGCCTGAAGGAGTATTACGAACTACAGTTGCGAATCAACAGTTTGAAGTGTACATCTATTGATTTGTTTGGGTCATAACCATGCAGAGAATATAGATATACCTGGATTCTTGTTGACGAAGATACTGCTATGAAGTAGGTCAAAGTGTTTCCATTAGTTCAAGCTACCTACAACCGAAGCTTGTACGCGTGTTTTAATGGATGATCGCCGCGTCACGTTGCTTCTGACAATGGTGTTCAATTCGTAAACAATGTTATGCAATGTATTTGTTCAATTCTCGATATTGAACAATGTCTTACTGCTTATTATCATCCGGAATCTACCCCGGATGAAAGGAACAAAAAGTGATTTCAAGACTCAGTTGCCGATATTTGTTGGAAATTCGCATACAACATGGAATGACGATATACAGTCTGGCCGGTTTGCCATAAATACACCGAAGTGAGATTCTACGGGGAAGATCCCCGCGATTCTGAACTTTGGCCGTGAACTACGTTCAATCGGAGACGTTAATCGTCATCTGCGCGTTGTAATTTAAAACAGCAATTTTGTTCCTCAAGTTACTCCATATCTTCTGAGAATGGCCGAAGTAATGAAAAACGTGCGTGAAGTGCATGAAAATAAACAGGACTTGTGTAAGCGTTTTGCAGATAAGAATCGTATTTCTCCTTCAGTATATTCGATCGGTGATTTAGTGTATGTAAAGACACATACGTTGAGTAAAGCCGCGAGGGGAGAGCCGGGAAGTTCGCTTCAAAGCATGACTGTCCGTACCGTATTTTTCGGAGAAAATCTAGCACAACGTACGAAATCGCCCGTGTGGGGGAAGCTGATATTCCAGTCGGTTGTTTTCGTGTTTCGGACATTACGCGATTCCGCTGATCCAGTGATGTGCCTCCGGGTCCAGTCGTTACTCGTAGGAAATCAAGGAAGCATGACCACGCATGAGCACGTTTGCGTACTCCTAAGGGGGATTCTGTAACATGTCCTTCGTACACTATATAATTTCTTCTATATGTATTCCTGCTTTTATGATTGGTGAGGTCACGTGATTCGAATTTCTGCGCTTGTAAATAAAACTCTTATATGTGTGCTAGTTTTAATTTCCTAAAGGGGTAGTAGAAAAGCAGCTATGCGCTTAGCGCAACGCCACGCGTTCGCGACATACGAATATAGATCGCCGGACGTCCAAATATTACGCTCCAAAAGCGAACTGCGTTTCGGTACTCGAAATCTTTATACAGACATGTTTTGCTATTATTTTTTTATGGCTTTGCTTGTTTCTATAAACAAGTTTTCGTGTTTTGGAAGAAGACATTTCAAGATAATATATTACGAAATTAAATTCTGCGTAAAATCAAATACTTTGGATATATATTTTTTTACATTAACATCGCTTTTTTTTTTGGTGTTATTATCGAACAATTCACTTTAACTTTATTTAACTTCGAAATAAAAGCCCAACTCTAAGGGTTGGGGTTGGGCTGTACAATTTCTAAAATGCTTTACAAAGTCGTCAAAAAATTAAATAATTAAGCTATAGACTGACATAAGATCAGTCTATTTTAATACCTAACATTTCATAAGTCATACAATTATATTATGAACGAAACTAACATTTATAAGTATTAAGTTATTCATTACTAGTCTTAAAAATAAAGCTTAAGTTAAATTTTTGTTTATAATGCGTTTAAAGAGCATAAATCAGAAATATTTTTTAAATGGAACTTCTAAGTTAATAATACATTACGTCTATTACCTTTCGTTACAACTGTTAAAGCAAAATATAAAATGTGGGTACAAGATCCTTCATTTTAGAAATCCTTTTTATCCCAGGAAACTGTATGGCTTCAGGTAGAGCCAGAAATTAATGGCTAATATCTTTTTATAACATAAATAAAATTGTATTTATGGTATTTTTGTGTGGAATTTAAATTTTCATAAACTTACTTTAAACATATTAATCGTCTAGACAAAATGTCCAGTATTCGATTAAAAAAAATTGAATATTACAGTCAAATAGCGTCACATACGGAAGCAGGATTATAAGTTCTTATGGGATATTACCTTATTTTTGAGAACTGTTAAAGATCTGTTAAAGTTTAGAAAGCTGATTAGCTGGAACTACACGATACTACGAGCTCCATCAAATCTTCATCGCATCGTGTAACCGTCCAATAAGTTAAGAGGTATCAAGTCAAGCGTCAAACGTGCGCATTTGTATAAGTTGGGACCGTCGGAGTTGTCGGTAGTTTGATACAAGCCAAAAGGATTCACTGGTTATTTGTTGGTGCCGCTACATCAATGATTCCCAAATTGCTCTTTATTAACCCTTATGTTCTATGTCAGCGAAAACAGAAAGTGGATAAAAATTATAATGCAGAAGAAATCAGACACATAAAGGCTGAGAATTGAACGCGACCATCTCAACCGTTTGACACAGATTGCTAAGTGCATAATTTCATGACGCAATAAAATTTCTTTGCACGTCCATGGCTATTAGACTGAGCTAAAAACTTGTTTCTACAGGCAAGGTATATTGATTTCCAGGTCTGTCGATCGTTCAAATGGCGTGCTGCTTTTGTAAAAGTTATTTCTGTTAGGTTGGAAATAATATCGGTACACCTAGTTGGGGATCGGCTCCGTTTCCTTTTCCCTTCCGGTTTTCCCGAAACAACAAGGTTCTCTATGCTGCCATGTCGGGAGATGTGTCCGAAAAATTTCCAAATTTGTCCATTTGTCATCGATGACAATCTTTGTACAGGTTTGACCTCATTGAAGATGGAGACATTTGGTCTTCTAATCGTCTAGTGAACCGCATCATCATGCGCCAGACCCGCATCATTTCAAGTGCATCTATACTTCTCATCTCGTTGGAATGGATTAGCTAGGTCTTTGAAGCGTACGAAAAACTAGGGCGTTTACAAGGCTTGCCTTCGTTTTCATAGAGATATTTCAATTTTTCCAAATTTTTGGTAGTTTTATCTTGGTCGAGCGGGCAATTTCAATTCACTGTCTTATTTCTAATTCGCAAGAGCCGGACTTATAGAGCATGGAGCCCAAATAAACAAATTTTCCAGCGACACCAAAGTTCCTTTGTTTTGTAGGTTGTCTTCGATTTCCATTGGTCTACTTCAACTTGGTCTACTATCATGACTTTTGTCTAGTTCGCATTTATATCGACTCAAAATGAATGCCATCACGGCTTACGTCTTCTAGTCTTTGTAGAAACTCTAAAAGCTATTCGACGCTGCTATATATTAGAAAGTATCATCCCCAAATTGAAGGTTTGAAAAGCGTTTTCCACCAATCTAACTCATCCGTTACAGTTCTCTAAAGTGTGCCGCATCACTTCTTTGCTATAAATATTGTAGAGTAGAAGTGAAAGTACGTAGCCTTGACGAACGCCTTTTCTAATGCAACATTTTTTGGATATTGTTTTATCGAATTTAACAACCGCTTGCGCATTCTCATACAGCGTAACGTGACATGGTACTCCAAATTCTGCAAAAGTCTTCCATAGCCTGGGATAAGGAACCTTAACAAACGCTTCGTCGTTCTACAAAGCACATATACATCGGTACCAAGTGTTCTAGGGCCTTTTCTATAAGCTGTCTCGCATTTAAATTTTTAATCGAGTACCCCGTCCTTTCACAAATCCGGCTTGTTCTAGAGCTATTTAATGTAGCAGGAAATCTTGTAGTCTCGCCTGAAAAATATACAACATAATCTTGCTGGAATGTGACTCTTTATTATGTAGGGCAATGCTGAAGTTGACCAGTCTTCTGGCCATAAGCCTGTTTTGCAAACCTTATGACACAATGTGTACAAGATGTTTTGCCCCTTTCGTCAAGAGCCTGCAAGACCTCTGCTGATATTCTATCGATTCCTATTTCTTTATTTTCTCTTAATTTGTCAATAGCGATTTTTACCTCATCTACCAGTATATCCGGTTCCGCCTCATAATTCCCCAAGTCTCCACAAATAGCATTCGGGTCAGCATACAGATTGCCACAGTAATCTTTCCACACCGATGAAATTTGGGTTAGTTATGTATGCTAATGTTGATCTTTACTTGCCCAAGTTGATGTTTGAACTCCGGCGTGATAGAATGCATCTTCTTGAACAGATCTTTGGAGTTATTGGTAGCAGAGGAATTCCGAATTTCTATATAAACATTCAACAGATATTTATATTTGTCTCTGTTTGCAGCATCTTGTATCTCCAGATTTAATGAGTGTTACATTTCCAGATTTATACAGTTGTCAAGACATCGGGA
This sequence comes from Adranes taylori, assembly GCA_009867245.2. Classification (NCBI taxonomy): domain Eukaryota; kingdom Metazoa; phylum Arthropoda; class Insecta; order Coleoptera; family Staphylinidae; genus Adranes; species Adranes taylori. The sequence continues at coordinate 8,590 of WYDF02000918.1, forward strand.
TTTGATTTTCCTTCGTTACCGAATGAGATCTATTGTTTCCGCAGTATTTCGGTCTTCTTAAAAAGAAGCACGTCAAGAAGACTAAGTCTAAGTTGTGACTAGTGACAACCTGCCATCTAGCTTCAGTATTTTTCGTTTGAAGTTCTTTGAGCAGAGGTTCTATTTTGCGAATGACATTATTGTTAAAAACTGTAACCTGGTCATCGCTGAGCCTGGGCAGGCTCTTTATTTGTCTTCGCCTACAAATTTTATGTTTTCCTGTTAACTCACACATCAGCAGTTGATGATCGCTTCCACAATCTGCAAACTGTAATCTTTTTGCCGATTACTAAGAAATTAACCGTTTCTTAGTATTCAAGATTTAATTAATTGCGAGTGTATTTTCGATGCAAAATTAGATGAGGTGTTCTCCTCTATCGTTCCGTTCTTCTGCCGCAAACTTCCCCACTACTTGTCAAATATGATCGTCCTTGGTAGTGGAAACGATTTTCGCTTCAAAATCACACATTAACATCATGATTTTCTTTGCTCGGCATTTTATTTATTGTTCGATAAAATTCCTAGATCTCTACGTCATTAGCATTATGAGTTGTTAATTTTGTTTTAATTTTGGTCAGCATAAAATTGTTAATTCTGTTTGATACCGTTATACCGATACAAGGGCTCTTCCTATCTTTTGCACCGGGTTCTGGCAATGGGTTTCGGTCAAAATCGCTAGATCAATCTTGCCGCGGTTTGGTTCTTCCTGAATAATTTGAAATTTTCCTCGCAGATTGAGCACGTTCTATGTGGCAAGGCGTCTTTGAATTTTCCTGCTCGCCTATTTCGCATCGGAAGCCCAGTCGCATATTTACAATGCCTACCCTAGGCCTAGAGCAGCGCCGGGTGCTAACTAGATTGCCTGACGGTGTTTCTATTCTAATCCTTGTAAATCGATGTAAATCCTTTAATGAGTTGTTTTCCCATTTCCTTCGTGATTCTACGCCGTTAATTGCTAAAACAATTCTTCCCCCTTTAGAAATGATTTCTCATTTCAACTACACGAGGGTGCCCTAATTCTGCGAACTGGGTTGGTCACATATTCCGGCAACTCCTCGCCCCCCCTCACGTTTGCCGCCTATGTGGCTTTGTCCTTCTCTACCACCTGGAGGCGACAATAAAATAGTATCGTTCAGACTCGTACACGATCAAGAGGGTTTGATGGGGTTTGAGGCTACACGAGCAATTTGGCAGCCTTGAGCACGACACAAAAAAGCAGACCTTTAAAATGCACACAAGTCGGCACTGGCGCCTCGGTTAATAACCACTGTTCTGGGCGTTCCAAAGTTATGCTGGAATGTATGGTGGTATTTACATTCATACACAGCTACACACATGCTTACTTTTATTATAATTTTTGCTCTGATATTAAATTTCATTGAACAAAAAAGATTTCCATAATTCTGTTACAATTGGATAATTATTATTGTATTTTAAAATGAATAAAAATAGAATCATATTTATCTTTAAAAATAATCTCACTAAATTTAATTTGGCAACAATGTGTTACAAAATGTTCGTAAGTAAAGAAATGAACCACATGTTATGTTGAATAAAACGGCAGTCGATGGAAAACTATTGTAATATGTGCGTACGTAGACACATGGCAAATTGGGCAATATTTATCCATTTGCTTTCGTAGTCCGAAAATTAACATCGTTCTAAATTACTATTTATTACTTATTCAATGATATTGTCTGACCCCGCATGAGGTAGTGACGAGGATATGCTCAAAAGCTAGTAGAGGATTTAATTTCCTGGTACTACTTTGGGAAAGTAAATTAAAGAAACATTTTACCTAAGCAGAATATAATTTGGTCTATTAATTAATTTGATTATACATGATTTTATTTACAAACGAAATGCGGTAAATATAATAATTACAATTAACTAGATTCATTAATTCATCCTACTTAAAGTTTTTACAACCCTCTAGAATCTAGATAATGATTTAATAAAGACATAAACAAAATAAATTAGTAACAAATAAATGTCTATTTTAATCCAGCGTTATAATTAAATATAATAATTAATAATAATACCTTACGTTCTTGTATCGACGTCTGACAATATTTCACTGAATCTAATACTTATGATTTATGGAAAGAATAAAATTTAACGCCAACTGCTCTACATCACTTGTAACATTTAATTGAGTTCAAAGCCCTAGATAGTTCCCTTTATTGATTCGTCCAGGAATCTTTCCTAGCACTGGCTCCCAACTAGTAACTGCCGCTACTCTCTCTGACATTGGACTGAATTTTCTTTGGAAAGCAGTCACTTCCGTTCCTAACTAGTGCGTGTAAAAATGGTATATTTTTCACATATAAATTAAGTGCTTAAAATATTTAATTAGAATTAAGGTTGCCTGCTAGAATTTAATTTAAATTTAATTTTATAATTTTTTCTACGTTCCAATAGTATAATAGAACGAAACTATTCGTAAGTAATTTTCGCTTTACAGAACAACTATTTAATCAATGTAAAAAAGGAATTTATAATACTAGAGGCTGTAAGTAGAAGCATAAATTGAAAGCGTATCACAGCGAAACATTTATGATTGATCATAGTAGACGCCACAAAATTGCTAGCAACTAGTAGTGACTAGTTGCTAGCAATTGTGTGAAAGTAGGAAATGAAACTACTCAAAACTTCCCAGTAGAGAAAGGTGTAAGACAGGGTTGTGTTTTATCCCCCCTTCTATTCAATCTATACTCTGAAGCAATCATTGAAAGCGCCTTGAGAGATACAGAGGATGGTATAAAAATAAATGGACAGGTTGTTAATAACCTTCGTTATGCCGATGACACAGTCATATTGGCTGATAGTCAGGAAGCACTTCAACATCTTATTGACAGGTTAACTACCGAAAGAGAACGACTCGGTTTAAAAATTAACGCAGACAAAACGAAGGTGTTCTGCTAACCACAAATTAACGGTGGTTAGCAGAACACCAAATGTACATTTAAGTATCAAAGTGAACGGTAACAATATCCACCATGTCTCTAAGTTCAGATATCTCGGAAGCTGGATAACTACCCAGACACGGAGACACGGATCTCGACCCAGACACGGAGATACGTAGCAGAATTGAACAGGCTACGGTAGCATTTACAAATATGAGAGCTCTACTCAGCAACAAGAGTCTTAATTTAACGTTCCGGTACAGCTTTGTGAAATGTTACACTTACTCGGTGCTGCTGTATGGAGTGGAGACTCGGACAATAAAAGCTAACGTCATGAATCGTCTCGAGGCCTTCGAAATGTGGGTGTTCAGGAGAATCCTTAAAACTCCGTGGACAGACCATATAACCAACGCGGAGGTATTAAACCGAATGGGAAGAGAAATAGAACTGCTGCAAATAGTGAAGCGAAGAAAAGCAGCCTACCTGGGTCATATATTCAGGAATTCCAAGTACCAATTTCTAAAACTGATTATGGAGGGGAGGATCGAAGGAAAAAGAGGCATCGAGAGAAAGAAATATTCGTGGCTAAAGAACATAAGAGACTGGACAAACCTCGATCTCATGCACTTTTCAGAGCCGCACAAGATCGAAGCAAGTATGCCAGAATTGTCGCCAACATTCAGTAAATGAATAAGGCACCTTAAGAAGAAGTAGTGACTATCCTACTCTATTCCTATCACACAAATGGCAACACCTGTGTGACCTGTACTGCGTGTTACATACTTGTTACATTTATTTTTATCTTTATTTAGATATAGAATTCCATTAAAGAAATAAATTTTCCATAGTTCTTATACATGTAGATAATTATTATTCTATTTAGAATTTATGAAAATAGAATCACATTTATCTTCAAAAGTAGTTTTACTAATACAAATGGCAACGCTGCCTTGCGTAAAGTTCATTAGTAAAGAAACGAACCATATACGATGTTGTATAAAACAGTAGCTGATCGAAAAAGATTGTACTTTTTGCGTCTGTGGTCAGATGGCAAATATTGCAACATGTATCCATCGACGTAGATTTTGTTGTCGGAAAATTGACATTGTTTAAAATATCTATTTATTAAATACTCAATGATATAATAAAAGAAAGAAAGTATTCGTTAGTTATTCTCGCTTTATAGTGCATATATTAAATCAATAACATAAACGAATTTACAATACTGTAAACAAGATAGAATGTCCTGCTAGATGTCCTAAATCAGACAATTCGTTTCAAATTCGATTTATTCCAATAGATGGCACTGGTATTAGGACATTATCTTTTTGCTAATATGAGATACTACCATAGAAATAGCAGTAAAAAACAAATTAGATTTAGCCTAATGTAGCTTTTTAAAAAAATATAAGAAATCGACCAAAATGAAAATTGAGTATATAAATTTCCAATAAACAATTATGCAACTGGTTTCATTTGGCACATGTAATTAGATTTGGCACGTGGAATTTATAATCAAGAAACGAAACAGCAAAATCACTCTCGAGTTCTTTGCCATTACATTTGAATACAATCATACAATGTTTGTAATGAGCAATAAATATATGTGTACATTACAAAGCTGACAGTGAATATTGTGCATTAGTGTGAAGTGGTGCGTGCTAGCCCTAGGCGCATAAAATAATTCATCTGTTTATGGATGGATGAAAGTAAAAATTAGTTTACATCACAATATTGAAATCAATTTAATTACATGTCTATTTGCGAACGAAATAAATATAATCTTCAAAACTATAACACGTATTTTATTACGCCTTATAAAAATCATCAGAATAATAATGCGGATAACAAAATAAAAAAAATTATGTTAGTGGGTCTTGTAACCGAAAATTTAAAAGACATGTATTTGAGAGAAACATCTGTGCTAAAGAATAAGAATATTTACACATACTAGAATATAGTACACTTTGGTTATTAAAAACAAAAATCGTTCTAAATGTACATTATTTTGAATAGCTCACTAGATTACCATATTTATGGATATATATAATTTATTCTAATATATTTTTAAACACTTCTTGATTTAATGACATAGATTGATACTTTCTTATTTAAATTCTATTTCTTTTGGAACCGATTATGCTTTTATAAAGCGGGCACGGATCGCAATATTGATATTTTTAGATATATTACATAAAAATATGGTGAGCTCAATCATCATCTTTATAAGTCTGCTTTAAATATAAAATATAGCAAGAGTGTCGGACCCTCCAGTGATAGAAATGTTAAAGATTATACACAGTTGGACGTTTCGATGGCTGTAAAATAAATTAAAATATATAAACAGGAAGCTCTAGAGATAGTTCCCTAGACGGGCTTAGCAATGATACTAAAATAAAGCCTCGAATTTTTTATGGTAAATATGTTTATTCACTAGGTATTTGGTTTCATACAGATGAGTATAACATGTTTTAAATATTTGTTTTCACAATATTTTAATAGCCGGATGCTTGAAGTTGTTTTCTGAAAGAACGCTCCAATGATATATAGATATATAGATATATAGATATATAGATATATAGATATATAGATATATA
>WYDF02000929.1:0-14131 GCA_009867245.2 Adranes taylori
ATGTATTCATGGTAAATGGCGTATGTAAATAAATAACAGTTAGTTATTATTGATCAATCCGTGTTTATGAAGATTAGAGTAAGAAAACAAATGTATAATCTTATCGCTGGTATTTCAAAATGTATTTTCTTATTGAAAGATAAACGAACATAATTTAAGTATTAATTTAAAACGTAATTGCTAAGCCGCTAATACTGCTATACAATTTAGATGGCGCTCTATTTGCAAAGATGAACTGTTTATATGCAGACAATGGGTATGTATGTGGAAGCATGTGCGTGCGTGAATGCTACGATAGTATGACGTATTATTGTTTATGCTGAATATATTTGAAAAGTGGAATTAGTGGAATAGACGCGTACATACGAGACACTGGTGTTGCCTGTCGCTTGCTGGTTTACACACAGATGTGTGATACTGCTACAGGTACATTAAATTAAGAGGAGATCCATGCCGCGTCGTGAAGCATGTGTAAAGGATTTCATATAAGCCACACCACGGAGAGAAAGGTTGAGCGAGGCTCATGTCTACAAAAGCAAAATTTTTAAACACATAAATTTCGTTCCTGATTAGTTCTGACTTCGAGAACTCCAGACCAGCCAACAGCAGTATCAGCTGACAAAGAGCTACAGTCTAGCCACCAGCTATAGCAACAGTCACCGGTCAGCGATAGTCGCCGAGAAGCCGAAATTATAGTTTTGGAAGTGGTTCAAACTGATCACATATCTATTACAACCGAATATTTTTATTTAATTTTTAAGTGTAATTTTAATTTGGAATAAAATAGCTATTTAAACTTAGTTAACCCTATCCCCTAAATTCTCCACTGATTAGTGTTTGACAAAGGGCATTGAAACATATGTTTGAATTGTAACAGCATGTTACCCTAAATAGATTAATTACCCTATTAATTACCAAGTAAATAAATTGACCAGACTGAATTTGGAAACCCTATATGTACTTATCAGGTACCGCTTGAATAATGTATGTATTCATGGTAAATGGCGTTTGCAAATAAATAACAGTTACTTATTATTAATCAATCCGTGTTTATGAAGAATAGATTAAAAAAACAAGTATATAATTTCTTATCGCTGGGATTTCAAAATGTATTTTCTTATTGCAAGTTAATTGAACAAAATTTAAGTCTTAATTTAAAACTTAATTTCTAAGCAGCTAATACTGCTTCCTGTGAACGTATAATTTCGCGTAGGTTAGAAAGATATATCATTTAGACGACGATATATATTCAAAGATGAACTGTGTATAGTAGCGCCATGAGCATGTATGTATGTGGATGCATGTGCGTGCGTGCATGCTACGATTGTATGACGTATTATTGTTAATGCTACATATATTTTAAAATTGAGAGTAGTCGGATAGACGCGTACATACAAGATACACTGGTGTTGGCTGTCGCTTGTTGGTTTACACATTTACACACAAAAGTGTGATACTGCTGCTGGTACATTGAACTATGCGGAGATCCGTGAGGCGTTGTAAAGCATGTGTAAAAGATTTCATATAACCCGTACCACGGAGAGAAAGGTTGAGCGAGGCTCATGTCTATAAAAGAGATTTTTAAGCATATATATTTAGTTCCTGATTAGTTCTTATTTCGAAAGCTCTAGGTCAGCTAACAGCAATATCAGCCAACAGCAAGCTACAGTCCAGCCAACAGCTACAGCATGAGTCACCTGCCAGCGAAGAGCCATCTTTGGTAAAGGACTTTATATAGAATACGCCGTTTTCATCTAGTGCATGTATTTATTATAGCTTTGTTTTTCCTTCTACTTTTCCTACTTCCCACACAACTAGAGTGTATATTACTAACAAGCGTCAACCGCGATTAGTCTTATTCACTCAGGTAACGCTAGCACAAAGCATCAACCGCCGTATTACGGTGAACTGTAATGGTTTTCCAGATATACATGTCAACCGTATAGTGTGACCATTGTACAAATGTCAACCCTCCGCCGCCCCATACTTTTCATATATATTGCCTGTACATGCTTCCCGCATAAGTTGTAGTTTTATTATCATATCACCGCGTCTATTGTTTACAAGCGCTTGCATTTGTTTATTTAACCGCCATTATTGCGTTATCAATTTAATTTAACATTTAAATATTGACATTTAATTGAACATATATTTCTTTCTTTGTTTGTATTGTCTACGAAGAACAATAGACGGTTTTGTTAAAGCATTAATGCTGATTAATAATTAGCATTAAGTTTATTACAGCTGCCCACAAGAATAAAAACCACTGGTTTACTCACTAGACTTGGAGCTACCTATGCCCTCACTAAACCACCGGAAAAACAACGAGAACGGTTCCAACGTGCGGTCGCACGTTAAAATGACTTGGCGACAGAGGATATATTTCCGAATGGCGTTTTCACTCTGTAATAGATAAGATATTTGTTTGCGCCACCTATGACAGGCGCTAAGACTCCCAATTAGCAGCGTCGCCAGTGGGAGCCCGTCACAGAATACAGCTAATTTTGAAGCTATGTATTTTATTAAAAACAGAAATCTTACGCGTTCGGTAGAAACTAATTCTTTCTAGAATAGGTTTATAAGTTACATGGAGAATAAAAATCCAAATAATTCCAGATTAGATTTGCGATGCAAATTTTTATTCTATGAAAAAAAAATTGCTTTTAAATTAGATAGTACTGCAACGAATTCTATAGAACCTAGCAAAAAGAATGTATTTGACAACATAGTAAAAGTTAGATCGTGCTAAACATAGACAGTTTGACGTCTTTCTAAGCGCGATAACGTAATCACTGAAATTCGTAAAGAAAAAATCAAACCAAATATAGCAAAAAGACGAAAAGAATAATATATATGTATAAATGTTGAAAGTCTGAAGTTTAGAAAGAAAGAACCTTGTCGATGGAACGTACAAACGAAGCGAAATCTATATACAATTGATGTAATAAAAACGAATCATGTCGAAACTTATTTATATCGCTAACGTGAACAGAAAATTATATTAAACCAATTTATTTGATAGAATATCGTCCTTAAGGAGCACGAGAACACGCGCGCTTTACAAAGATAAGCAGCTATGATATGTCGATGGTTTTAGTGAAGTAGGGTGGCCATCTTTTCAATAGCTAATGTTATTATAAAGAATCTGTTACAATCATAAAAGGCGTTTGCAATCATGCATTAGTTCATTTGGATCAATATATACCTACTGTTTATTATGTTAGCAAAACTACCACATCTAGCAATCAACCGCCACTATTTCTCAAGCAAAAATTCACACAGCAGACCAGAAAGATAAAGAAAATCATTTTCTAACTATTAATAAAATGGTGAATGCTTTGGTTCACAATCTATATGTGAACCGATGCATTCACCATTATGGTAAAAGTATTATAGGAATTTTAGATCAATTGCCTGATTATTTTAAGAAATGTAAGTAAAATAATTTAAAATGCAAATAGTAGTTATCTTATATATTAACTGACAGACAGATATACATCAAAAATCAGATATGTTAAAAATGATTGTATTGTTTAAAAAAAAGGCGCCGCAATGATAATACCAAATATATCAAGAAAAGAACAAGGATATAAACATAACAGCAAAAAACACGCTAATTAGAGATCAAAACAATATTATATAAATACACAGTGCAAACATTCTCCCCAAGTATAAAATAGTAACTTTTGAAATATGTGTGTCTGTCAGTTAATGTTTTAAATATTTGCTATTCGCATTTTTGATTATTTTAATAAAAATAATCAAGCAATTTATCAAAAATCAAAATGCTCTTACCATAATGGTGAACGCTTCGGTTCATATCTAGATTGTGAACCAAAGCATTCACCATTTTAAAATTAGTCAATCCTTCAAAAAGTTTGAAAATTTGAACGGGGAAAATAGGTAAAGATCAAAAAAGTTGCTCCGCTGCTTGCAAAACTTAGTACGCATTTCAAAATAATTTGTTAGTGGATTGTTTTAAATTTAGTCTAAAATGTGTGAATAAGAGTCTTATTAGTAGGTGATAAGAAATGCGTACATTTAGAATAGTGAAAAGTCTACAAGCTGATTACCTGATCAAAAGCAACAATTGGGAATTGTTTAAAACAGGGCTTACATCTGAAACACTCGTGCAAAAACTAAAAGATGTACTATGAAACAGAAGGCATGAATCCAACTTCTCTTATAGAACTGTTATAGAAATCTTACTGAGTATACAACTCAAAAGCGGAATCAGTACTCCATCTGCTGATAGTCATAGGCCAAACATGGTAAAGGAAACTGGTCCGGAGCTTATCACACACTGCCCATCTTAGAAAAGATCTTAAAACTAAACAAACAGGTGTCAACGTCGATTGAAAAACATAAAAAGGTTTGAAATAAGGTTTCCCAAATAAATGTAAAATATTTCAATCCTAATCAAAATTTGCAAAATTCAATTCTCGGCAGACCCTCCGATAATCAAAGTTAAAAATCCAAAAGATTTCCCCAACTCATGAAATCCATAGCCCAACACAATTTTGTAAATTTACTACACCACAAAGTAGTTCAAAGCAACCGTTCATTAAAATCAACTTCTAACATAACCTGTAGCACCACAAAAATGTATAACTCAGCAGTGAACTGTTTACTATTTCAAAAAATAACAAGGTTTTTATTTGGACTTAATTATAAATAACCCCCGTATACTAATCCTTTCTCAAACTGAGTATCCCTAACTAATGTAATCTCTCATAAAGAATGAAAACAAAAATTAAAATTATTTTTAACAATTTTCTATTTTATACAAACACTTCTTGCACAACCCGGGTATATAAAGAAAAAAAAGTTACACAAAATTTAGAACCAATGATGCATTAAACTATTTTAAAATTTACATATCCAAATAGAAGAAAAAATAAAGAACTAAAACATTACGTCACTTTCTTTTATTTCAAACAATTACCGTAAACAATAAAACATTACCCGGTATAGCTTTATTAAATACGTGGGCTGTTTAAAATGAAAGAAAGCGATGTTATGTTTTATATACATATATATATATATATATATATATATATATATATATATATATTTATATTGAAGTTGTTATCTCACTCGATACAAACCACAGCGTTATGAAATAACAGTACGCTCTCACCCTCCCGGTAGATTGTTTCGCTAACTGGATCTTGACCTAGTAGTGATTTGCCTGTAAAGCTGATGGCCTCTGTAGTTTTTTTTGAGAAGTTTAGGAATGCTCTTTACGCACGCCCCAAACTGGTTCATGTATTGCATGGGGTACCGTGGGACTCGTCTTCATGAAATCTTCATGCAATATCCACTAAACCCTTTCCTCCTCGGTTCTACCACCCTCCTGAAATCGCACATAATGTGCATGTCGTCTAGAAGGCTGCAGACATGTTTTTTCCTCAGTTTTCTTTCCGCTAGTATTTGCTTGGTCAATTTATATTGTCCCAGCCGAGTTTGAGCCTATGTTTGCATTCCTTATGTCGGCCTGTGCCCGCTATTTCTTCTGGAAGACACAGGTCGCAAAGTAAGAAACCGCGTTCAAAATTTCGCTATCTGCTATCATTTGGCCAATCAGTAGATCAGCCTTGATTCTCCGCTCTTTCGTTGGCCCATATGTGGTAGATCAAAATCACGTGCTCGACATTGCCCTCTTCCGAAATACAATAGTCACATGCTCTTCTCCGGCGTTTACCAATGTGGTACATATAAGAATTTAAGCTCCCGTATCCCGTCAAGAGCTGGGTTAGATTATATGTGGTTTCGCCGTGGTTCCGTGCTACCTAGCGATCTAAATCGTTCACCAGCCGGTGCGTCCAGCGTCCTGATGTAGACTTGTCCCAACTACTCTACCATTCAATCAAGGAGGCTTGTCTCAGTAAGTTAGATAGGACCCCATCCGTTGTAGCATATGCCCATTTGCGTTCTTTAACCAAGAGGTCTGCATGGATAAGAGCTGCATCAGTGGACACCGTCCGATATCTGCATATAATTCTGAGTGCTACCGTCCTAGTTGTCCTTAATAGTAGGTATTAATTTCTTTGGGCTTCCATGCGCTCATCCATGCAGGAGCTGCGTATAACAAACTTGAGTAAACCACCGAGGATAAGACCATTCTTGTCCCATCGCCCGGTCCTCCAATATATGGCAATATTCTGGTTATTGCGGCTTCCACTGCCTTCGCTTTATTGGTCGCTACCATTACTTATCGGGTGCATCTGAAGTTAGCTTCAAGTAAGACACTTAGATATTTTGTTTCTCGTCTAATCGTTACTTTATGCCCTTTGACCTCAATTTCGATAAAACCATCCCTCCCGCTCCTTCTTGTTGATAACGAAGCTGCTTTTGTTTCATTTGCGACAAGACACAATGCTTTGATTGATAGCCAATTCGATATCTTACTAATCGCGTAGGAAGAATCTGCGCGGAGTTGATCGGCGTTTCTGTTCTGTAATATGGCCAGATCATCAGCGAAGGCTAACGCTTGGATTGTTGTCGGCAAGTGTAGTTTTAATAAGTCGTCATAAACATTGTGGTCCCCCCAGGGATATAAATTCATCCCTGGGGAACCCCGGCTGTCATATAAAATTTAAACCTGTTAGCACCTTCTCCTACTATAATCTGACTATCCACTAGATAATTTTCTGTTACAAGTACCTAGTAGACTGGTACCCGTCGGGCCACTAATGCCTCCATAATAGCTTGCCGCGGCACTGAATTGAAGGCGTTCGCTACATCTAGTGTCACCATCAGGCAATGTTGGAGCTGTCGGTAGAGCCCGGAATTAGCTGTAGTAGCCAAATCCATAATGGCACTGATAGAGTCTACTGTGTTATGTCCCCACCGAAACTTGTATTGACTCCGGACTAGAACAAATTCTGTTTGCCAATCTCAGGGCTACCGCTTGAATTTCGCTTACCGTGGCCGCTAGACTACCTGTGGGCCGCTTATTGGCATGTCAATTTCCCACGGGTTTCGTTTTAGAAATAGTTTAGTAAAAATGACATCTACGACGCCTGGCACCGTGGCTCAGGGGCTTCTACCCACTGTGGAAATTCTGTTTGCTCACCGCATACATCCATACATGTTTCTCCAGCTCCTCGCATAACTGGCGCCGGGAGCTAGCCTTGCTTCGCTAAAATTCAAGCCGTAACTTCCTACGAGCAGATTTGAGTTCCGCTTCTTCTAGGTTAATTTCTACCGAACCTTCCCGTTTGCGACCACGGGTCAGTTTTCTTCACGTGACAATACACAGAGCGCGGTCTGCTGCAACATCTGACAACCACCAATAAAATTCCCTCTTTCCTGGTATTCATCTCGCAGCATTGTTTTTTCGCATGCTCTGCAAAGAACTTTTACAAGTACCTCGGCTGTTATTGGGTTAGCGCGAGCTAATTTTTGGATCTGGTTACTGAACTCTTCAACTAGCGAGATATGCCACCAATGGGATAGATTGGTGGCATATCACGCTCTCAGTGTTTAGTCGGAGTCACGGTTGATGCTTATGTTTTTTTTGAGAAACCTGTTATGTCGTTGATCAGTTCAACTTTGAATTCAATAAACATGTAGTCGCTCAGCGTTTCCCAATCCCGGACCTTCCAATCGTTATCCGTCTGCTAGTGATGGGAGCCACCAGGGTAAGGTCTAAAATCGATTTTGATTTCCTTCTTCTGAAGGTTGGACTATTTTCCTAATTAATGATAATCAGGCCACACAGAGCCGGTCATGTCTTCAATAAGGAATTCTCTTTTGTCACCTATTTCCATAGGGGCGATTTGACATTAACAGTTAATCCTCTACAGTTAAATCTAAAATTTTAGGTTCACCACTACGCTACGCTTTATACGCCTGCATAGGACTTAGTTAACGTAATTAACAGCGGTGCGACAAGTACGCGCCGATAAGCTTTAAATAGAGAAGGTTTTGCATAGTATACTTATGCATACTTTATACTTACATTATGTTTATTATTTTGTATAAAATCAAGTATAGTTTGTTGTTTTGAGGAGTTTATTCTAGTCAAATTTGGTACAGTTTAAAACTTGGTACTTTGGTACAAATTTGGTACTTTGATATTTGTAAATTGAACTATGATTAATTTAATTGTGTTTTAAATTTTTATTCGGAGTTTTGACTTTCGGTGGTCTGTCGTTATGAAATAGAAAAGGGTAGTAGGAGGAGAGGACTCGCGAAAAGTCGCGTCAGTGAAACCACATCAAACATGAAAGCGTGAGTGAAGGCGATAGTTTTTTAATAGGAAGAAATGAGATGGAAGCGAGCACCGACCACGTGTTGGAGAGTAGAACAGCCGGCGATAGAAACAGTAGAAGGCCTAGCTAATATATACTGTATTCTAGTTCGCGGGTAGTCAGTTGAAAATATTTTTCTGAGTATAAAAATAAGTCAGCGTGTATTAATTTTAATCCAAAATGTCTACAACACAGTCAGTAGTAATTTTTTGACAACTGTGAGAAAATCTCTCACATATTAATTTTTGTTTGAATTTATTAGTGTCACAAATTTTTTCCCTAACTCTAAACCTAATTTTGTTTATGACGAACTAATTTTTATTCTTATACAAAACTAATGCATTACCGTAGTAATTAAATGTTGCTATTTAGTTACTACATTTAATTGCGAATAGACGTCAAATTTTATTGCATGTGTGTCAAATTTTCATGAATGGAATAAATAGAAATCGAGTTGTGTTTTATTATTTTATGAGCTCTATTAACCCATATAATTTCAATGTTTGTTCTGCATTGGATCTTTTAACTTAAATTTATCGTCCACCGCTGTAAATATCAGTTTTGTAGAAAATAATTTTCGTTCGTTATTCTTACTATAATCGATTCCTTTTATATGCTTAAGAGGTGTTTGTTAGCGGAAGCAACGAAAAAGCGGAAGAAAGGAATACCATTACCCAATTAGTACAGATCGCTTTCGCGGTTCTAGTAATCGTTTGTAATGGTGCTAGTTACGATATAGATAAAAGTCTCCCTTAAATATGCATCAATTCATGTGAAAGGTTGAAATGTGGAAACCTTATTAGATTTCACTAGTATTAAGTAGAAACGTATTTGCTGTTAAAGAAACGCCTGACTTTATATACATAAATCAAAAGCTAGAAATAATACTATATTTTATAAATGTAAATAAATCTAAATTAGTAAAAAATGTAAATTTTATATGATGAAACCATCCGTATTTTCAAAAGGATAGAATATGGATACAAGTATTTAATTTCTTATCTCTGGCTATTGATAAACGTGCCATGTTTGTATGGCGTGTTATGGGAATAAGCAATAAAGAAGCGTACATTCGAAATACGGCTATGGTTTGCTCCTATCCGAATATTTTACGTTGCTATAAGGCTGTGTTTAAACTTCTGTGACTAGACTGATTTCTATGAAAGACCGTACCGCGTCATAAAATAGTATGCGTAGGCCTCTATAGGTCCCGTATCGAGAAGTAAAATCTAAGCGTGGCTTGCCGTCTATAAAAGCGAGATTTTAAGCATATAAAATCAGTTCCCGATCAGATCCCGATTTCAGGACGTCGAGTAAGCAGCCATAGAAGCCTACAACCAACACCGGTCGAGCCAACCACAGTAAAGCACCAACCGATCTTAAGTAAACGCTTTGGTAAGGTATTTTATTTAGTTTACATTATTTCTTTGTTTTCCATGTGTTTGGATAGCTTTGCTTCTCCCTCCTACTTTATCTTATAACCTGTTCATACTTATGTACTGTGTAAACTTCTGGCTTGTGATTTTCAGTCAGTTCTACTCACTTAACAACACCTGTGATTCACCTGTGATTCACGGTCTTGCGCGACTTAGTGGTACTTTCCTTTTTTAATCCATACTTTACTAGAGTGTATACTTATGGCTTGTGATTCAGTCAGTTGTAGGCACTGGACAACATTACGTTAGTACGTCAAGGCGTTGCTCGTCTTAGAATCATCTATACCATACCGAGAAACTGTGCGTCAGGCTTGTGATTCACAGTCAGTCGTAGTCACTAATGACGAGTAACACTTATGGTTCACGGTGTTTCACGTCTATAGCACCTCCTTAAGTTACGTGCCTTTTCCGTTATTCATATTGTGTGCTTGAAAATTAACCCCGTCCTGCCGCTGTATGATTGGTAGCCTGTACAGGCTTTCCCTATTTTATTTGATATGGTTTTTTGTTATTTTATCACCGCCTTTTCACTGCGGATTTTATCACTGAGGACAGGAAAGACAAAAATATTAGTTCCAGCGTGTGTTCTCACGTTAAACAGACTTGGCGCCTGAGAAACGTATTTCCGAAGTCCGTTTTTATTTTGTAAATCATAAGATATTTGTTTGCGCTATCTGTGACAAGTCCCTAAGGCTCCCCATTAGCAGCGTCAGCAGTGGGAGCTCGTCACAAGTTTTACCAGTCCATAAAGACTGGAATAGAGTAGTCAGTGGGTAAAATTTTATGTCATTGCACTGCAATTATCGATCCTGTTAATAGTTCAAGCGTGCAAATTTTTAGGCCTCTCGTTAAAACCGACATAGAAGAATATTGTGGTAGTTCGCGAACGGGTGTGATTATCAGGAAAGCTAACGGGCATCATAATAGACCGCCTTCCTATACCCTCTTCTATTTTCTTAGTCCTTCCCAGAAGGTTGTGATAGAACACAACACTCGTCTTGGAGAAGGTAAGGGATTTTTTCGTTTGTTTTTGTTTTAATTCCTATCGAGGTTTATTGCTAATTAATTCATCTACCTATTCTCGCGCATTTTGCGAAATATGTACGGTAAATCCAGTCAAGGATTAGCTGATCTGGAACCGTCCACGACATTCAGCGTTATTGATTCATTTATAACAACGAAAAATTCTTTATTTAACTGTTTATTTTCTACGAAAAGAGCTTTATAAATTTACTTATTAATTTTTATCGCGACAATTATTTATACTTTCGATAGCGTGTAAAAAGTTTCTTGAAGCTCATAATTATCTTAATTTTTTATTTGGAATTTTAAGATTCTTCTTCAAGTAGTAACAAAATAGCGGTGCAGAAACTTAATTTCATTAAAAAATTTTCTCACTGGAGAATAAAACTAATCATTTTATTCCGCGCCAATGTTAGTAATGAAACATTTTTTCCGTATTCAGTGTTTTTTTTTTAAATTACGAATCACTGCTCTTTTAGACACTGATAAAACGCTTCATACATTATTCATGAATCCTGTTTACTTTATTACACTTTGGCATTTTTCACGCTGAAATGAGAGAAGTAAAAAAAATACACCGGATAATGTAGAAACGAACGATGAAATAATGGCTATATGTCGATGACTTTCCGTCTGTAATCGAATGGTTGAGCATGAAAAAAGAAATCATTTTTCTTGTTTGCTTTTCATAATTCCATCATTTTATGTTTGTTCCGTTGATGTCTTTTCCAGTCAACCATTTTTTCGTGTTTCTCTAAGGTTTCCACGATTTAATTTATTAAGATGAACATGAGATTAATAGCGGCTGTATGAAGATACTATTGTCTATGGTTTGCGACTGGAGAAGTTTTTTTCTTTGGGCCAAATGCCATACGTTAGCCAAAACTGCGAGTGTGTTTGTATCACTCATTTACTGTAACAAAGTTATTGAAACCCTTTATAATCAAATCAATAAAATACGCGATACGAATGTGCAATGCTAAGGCATGAAACTTAAGCGTGTTGTCGCCGTCCACAGAGCGTTTAGTTGAAGCGCGTTGTTTGCTGTATGTATTATGTCCACTGCTAGGAGAGTAAAAATGGGGGAAATCATATGCCAATATTGATTGCTGGTGTGCCTGTTGTCAGCTCGCCAGTGTGGAGACCGTATGGACTGTTAATGATGTGTGATGGCAAGCGCTTGACATTGCACAGAGTAAAATTTTGTCGTTGGCTTAGGACCTATAAATAGTCGGGTAATTATTAAATTAGTTCTTATCTGCAAGCTATCAGCTTACCATAATTTTTAAAAGCATTCCACTCATTACCAGTTTATAACGCTTGCTTTAATTGTCCCTCTAGTCAATGCATGCTCTGCTGATGGCGTACCTCTGGAAAGGGATTCCTTCCTCTTCGTTTTGATCAACTATGATAATTGTTGAAAATGCTTCGGCGATCGTGGGTCTTCAAGACGCTTCGACAAGTTCTTGTTGATATACGGGCGCCACTTCTATGTGCGATGTAACCTAACACCTTGTATAGAAGATGTGTGGTAAAATGTGTAGAAAAGGAAAGATTCAAAATAAACTGAACCTTACCGATACACCCAATTTATTCATAATCTTAATCTTTAACAATTTTTAAATGAGCAAGACAGCAAATAGGCTAATGAAGTGATTAAGCAAAGTTGTTAAGCAAACTTATCAATATAATTTACAATGATTTAATGGCGATGTTGGCTTTAATAATTTATATGAGCAAGAAAGCAAATATAGGCTAATGAAGCGATTAGGCAAAGCTGTGAAGCAAACTTATGAATTTAATCTATCCGACACCCTGTGTAATTACTTAAAGGGCTCAAATCTCAAATTTCCTAATATTCCAAAATCAAAACCAAAAAATTTTCGCAAAATTATTTGTTCCAATTCATATCTTAAAACATTCTAATAATTTTTTTAACACCATAAATTCAAAATAAAATCCTTGTCCTATAAATCCCCTTATCTATAAATCCCTTAGCCAAAATCCCCCCCGCCTAAAGTTATTTCGATATCAAAATATAGGTAAGGATCGGTACCTTAAGAATACGCTAATCTTTAACACATATCTAAAAAATATTAGCACATTCAGCACAATTTCAGCACATTCTACCTACTTATCAATATGATCATACGGTTCACAACATAATATATTTAACAAAGATATTAAATGAAATCGGCCTGTGAAGCAGTGCCCATTTCAGCGTTGCTGGGTCTCTAAACCCTTCAATAAATTTTCTTAAATAACAAGTGTTATCAAGAGAATTAGTTACTGATGGTAACTAACCTCAGCATAAGTAATTTTAATTATTTATCAAAAAAATTCTAATAAGATTCAAAAATGGAACCCATCCGGTCCAAACCAGGACACGTCCGAAGCAAAAATGGTACAGCTCACTCTTTACGCACTGTAGGAGACGTCAAAAGCTGTGCCGAAGTTGTAATTCTGGATTCATTTCAAGTAATCCAAACGTCATTGTCTCCCCTTTTAATTTACAGGGCGTTCAGTTTTTTCTTTCTCCGCCACTGATCTGATTCACCGAGATGTTGTCGGACTTTAAATAATATAAAAGAATTCCGCCAAAATCATATACGACTTGGATAATTACCAAATAGTGAGGTAGCATATTGTGATATTTCAGAATGTTGAAAATAAAATGGCAACCCTAATATTATTTCCTTCCTTTCGTTACACCGTCGAGAAATAATCAGTACACTTTTTTTTTGTTTCTTTCTATTTGTATTGAACGTGCTTTATAAATCGTTTGAGCGTACTTTGACCTCAAAATTTAAAATGGCTTTAACACTGTAAATGCGGCAAGTTGTTTATCTCTCGCAAAAAGTTCATAATACGCGCTCTTCTAATTAGCTGCTGAAAAGTTGATATAATTGCTTTTTCCAGATTTAGAAGCACGATTTTGTGGAAAGTTTCTAGATAACTGTTGCTTTGTTTCAGTTTCGAAAGTTGTTTAGTTGAGCGTAAAATTAAGAACAAATTTACTTATATGTAATCGTTAATTTCATATTGTCCGCGTGATTTAGATAGAAGGGTAGTTTCCTACTAAGTTTATTTAATTTTGCATTCACGAAACTAAACCCTCCTTACGGGATCGTCAGTACGAAATGATTCTATTATACACTAATATTGTCAATTCGAGCACTTTATTTAAACACAATTAATTTCAGTTTAATTAAATATAATCATAAGGAATTACCATAAGTAATTAGCAAACACATAAGCGAGATTATAAAAGTATCATGAACTAATATGCAGCTCAATCGTTTGAAGTTCCTAAGATAATTATAATAAACTAGATGATAACCCGTCGTAAAACAACTATCCATTACCAGGTCATATTTTATTTACCCAAATGAGTTGGGTTATTTGACCCCTACC
>WYDF02000940.1:0-14130 GCA_009867245.2 Adranes taylori
AGTACTATAAAAAATTATATATATATATATATATATATATATATATATATATTATAACATAAGCGACGTCGGCATAATTTTTTTTAAAGATTTTGCCACGTACAGGAAATATAATATAGATGCAAGAAGGTTAACTTAGCCTATACATTATATTCTAATAATTCTAATTGCAGAAAAAGTTCTCTTACAACGCAGTAATTCTAAGAATTCAAAGGTAGATATATGTTTGGCAGGATGCAGCCGCATTCCAATCTACGCTGGATAAGTTCATGGCCTGAATTTGTGGAACCGTAATCTTAGTTTAATTGTTTCGAGAGGCCCTTCTATTTTAACAGTTAAGAGAATTATTAGAAATATTTTATGTGTGCGTACCAATGTATGATGCTATGCTGTTGCACTGATTCTATAGATACAAATTGTATTAGAAGTTTATAAATCGCTTACAACTCTGTGGAAACCTATTTTTGAATGAATCTATGCGAAGTTCCAAAATGTTCCTTTATAGAAGAAGCCAAGAATGCCAACCTAACCTGAGCGCCTAGACTAGAACTGGAGAACCGCGAACTTATTCAACGTAGAATAAAATGCGGCTGCATCCTGTTTTTCTCGTATATAACTAATATGTTTTACTGTAATTCACATTATTAGAATTATCAAATATAATTTATAGGCTAAGTAAACCTGCTTGCATATATAGATTATATTTAATTAATCTCTTTAGTTTTCTGTAGATGGAATATTAATGTATCACAGATTTCTCAGGTCCGGAATTAATTGTGATATCAACGATTATTAAATGTGATATCAAAATATTTCAACATTTTTTAAAGTAATTATATTTTGAAGTAGATTTATGTGATCCAAGTTTGACTTTGTTAGAGTAGTACTTTGTTTTAAACTTTTATTACAATATTTCTAGAGGTTTTATATGTGGATAACCATCCATAGGTATATCCATACATTCAAACCTGTATCAGATCCAAATGGATCCATTTAGGATTCAACTAAATATACAACTGGGTTAATCCAGTATCTGGATCCACATTCAATAATGAATAATGAATAAATGGATAATTGATAATTCATAATGGATCAAAGCTGTAAGTCTGATTTATTTTAGCTGTCACAATAGATATCTCGACTATTGTTAGAGATATGACAAAATGTTATAGAAGAAAAGTTGTTCTACATTTAGTTTTCTATTATCTGCCATAGGCAACAAAAGAATTGAACATCAAATGGATTAGATTTACGAAATATACTCAAAATGATAAACATAACCTGAGAAATTTTATTGCGTATCCTAAAACTATAAAAAATCCTCGTTACAATGATATATCACTTGCTATAGTTATTTACTCAATTAATTACATAAATCGGTAATTAAATAACAAATGCAGGATCACGAGAATTAAACACGTCATTTTGAAAACGCGTACAAGCGATAAAACAATTGCTAAATCTCTATATATTACAAACTGAATTTTTACACTTATTTTACATATTATTACTTTGTTTATGTTGTTAATAACAACAAAAACAAAGAAATTCGTAAATTAAGTTTAAAAACTTTAAATTAATATTCAAATTTAATTTACATACTATAAGTCTGTTTGTATGGTTTTTGACTACATAACTTTGTTTATGTTGTTATTAAGAACATAAATAAAGTAGTAATATAATTTGAGATATTCAAGTACTATTCACAAACTCATTTCCTTGTTTATGTTCTTAATAACAACATAAACAAGTTAATAATCGGTAAATTTAGTTTTAAAACTTTAAGTTAAAATTTTAAACTTAATTTACATAATATTACTTTGTTTATGTTGTTATTAACAACACTAACAAAGTAATAATATGAACCAATATTTTCAAATACTATTCAAATGCATATTACCTTGTTTATCTTGTCAATAACAACATAAACAATGTAATAGTATGTAAATTAAGAATAAATTAGAATTTTAAACTGGATTACATACTGTTTCTCTGTTTATGTTTACTTTTTACGCGTTTGTTTATATTGTTACTAACAACATAACTTTATTTATGTTGTTAATTACAACATAAACAAAGTAATAATATATAAAATAAGTGTAAAAAGTCAGTTTGTAATATATGTAACTTTGTTTATGTTGTTATTAAGAGCATAAACAAAGTAATAATATAATTTGAGATATTCAAATACTATTCACATACTCATTTCCTTGTTTATGTTCTTAATAACAACATAAACAAGGTAATAATCAGTAAATTTAGTTTTAAAACTTTAAGTTAAAATTTTAAACTTAATTTACATACTATTACTTCGTTTATGTTGTTATTAACAACATTAACAAAGTAATAATATGAACCAATATTTTCAAATACTATTCAAATGCATATTACCTTGTTTATGAAAATTATAATTAATGTTTTAAATTAAAACTTTTAATTTAATTTACATATTATTACTTCGTTTATGTTGTTACTAACAACATTAACAAAATAATAATAATAATATGAACCTAGAATTTCAACTACTATTCAAATGCACATTACCTTATTTATCTTGTCAATAACAATATAAACAATGTAATTACATACAAATTAAGTTTAAAAATTTCAAATTAAGATTTTAAACTGAATTTATAGTATAACTTTTTTATATTTACTTTTTCGCGTTTGGTTATGTTGTTATCAACAACAATTTTTTATGTCGTTACTAACAACATAACATTGTTTATGTTGTTAATAACAACATAAATAAAGTAATAATATAAATTGACATATTCAAATACTATTCAAATGCGCATTACTTTGTTTATGTTGTTAATAACAAGATCAACAAAGTAATAATATATAACTTAAGTTTAAAAATTTCAAATAAAGTTTTAAACTTAATATATAGAGTATTACTTTGTTTATGTTGTTGTTAAAACCATAACTTTGTTTATGTTGTTATTAAGAACATAAACAAAGTTAATCAAATTTTAAAGGTTTAACTGAAAGAATTAAACTTATAAGTTTAAAATTTTAAATTGAAATATTAAACTCAATTTAGATACTATCACTTTGTGTATGTTTAGTTTGTACACGTTTGTTTATGTTGTAAGTTTAAAATTTTTAAGTTAAAATTATAAACTTAGTTTACATACTATCACTTTGTTTATGTTGTAATTTACAAAAAATTTTTAAATTAAAATTGTAAGCTGAATTTACATAGCATTACTTTGTTTATGTTTACTTTTTACGCGTTAGTTCATGTTGTTATTAAGACCATTTTTTTTATGTTCTTACTAGCAACATAACTTTGTTGATGTTGTTATTAACAACATATACAAAGTAATAATATAAACTGAAATATTCAAATACTATTCGAATACGCCGTACTTCGTTTATGTTGTGAATAACAAGATAAACAAGGTAATAATATTTAAATTAAATTTAAAAAATTTTTAATTAACAACTAACGTGTTTGTTTACGTTGTTAAAAACATATAATTTTTTATGCTGTTGTTACCAGGAAAATTATTTTATTCATGTTGTAATTAACAACATAAACGATGTAATAATATGAACCAAGAAATTCAAATACTACTCAAATGCGCATTACTTTGTTTATGTTGATAATAATAATATAAAAAAGTAATCAGGTATAAATTAACTTTATTATTTTAAATAAAAAATGTAAACTTAATTTATATACTATTACTTTGGTTATGTTGAGTTTGTACTTGTTTGTTTATATAGTTAATAACAACTTAATCTTTTCCTCCGTTGTTACTAGCAACATAACATTGTTTATAATGTCATTAATAACATAAACAAAGTAATAAGATAAACCGAGATATTCAAATACTATCCAAATGCGCATTACTTTGTTTATGTTGTTAATAACAACATAAACAAAGTATTACTATAAAAATAAAGTTTAAAATTTACAATTAAAATTTTAAACTTAATTTACATATTATTACTGTGTGTATGTTTAGTTTGTTTATGTTGTTCATAACAGCATAATATTTGTTGTTCTGTTGTTATTAGCAACATAACTACGTTGATGTTACAATTGAAAACATAAATAAAGTATTAAGATAAACTGAGGTATAAAAATACTATTCAAATGAGCATTACTTTGTTTATGTTGTTAAAACGACATAAACAAAGTTATAATACATAAATTAAGTTTAAAATTTTAAACTTAATTTATATACTATTACTTTGTTTATGTTTAATTTGTACGTGTTTGTTTATGTTGATATTGACAACATAACTTTGTTTATGCTGTTATCAACAACATTAAGAAAATAATGCACATTTGAATATTATTGTTTATGTTCTTAAAAACAACATAATTTTTTTATGTTGTCGTTGCTAATAACATAGCTTTGTTTATATTGTTTTTGAGAACATAAGCAAAGTAATAATATGATCCCGAAATATTCAAATACTATTCAAATGCGCATTAATTTGTTTATGTTGTTAATAACAACATGAACAAAGTGATAATATCTAAGTTAGGTTTAAAATTTTAAATTGAAATTCTAGACTTCTTCTTCTTCTTATATTTCTTTAACGTCGGCATTATTTGGCCTTCGCAATATCTTGACCTATCCAACTCTAAACTTATATCCTTATTAAACTTATAATCTTAGCAATATCCAACTCTAAACTTAATTTACATTCTAGTACTTTGTTTATGTTTACTTCATACGTGTTTGTTTATGTTGATATTGACAACATTACTTTGTTTATATTGTAGTTACTAACAACACAACTTTGTTTATGCTGTTATTAACAACATAAACAAAATAATGCACATTTCAATAGTATTTGACTATCTTGGTTCATATTATAACTTTGCTTACATTGTTGTTAACAATATAAACAAAGTAATAATATGTAAATTACGAAGGAAATTTCAATTCATAATATGTAGATATTTGTCACCTATTTTGTCACCAAGTGATATGTTCAATTCTCGTGATCGTGCATTTATTAATTAATGATCGATTTATTATATTAATGGAGTAGACAACTATGACATGTGATATATCATTGTAGCGAAGATTTTTATAGTTCTAGAACACGCAATAAAATTGGACACATTCCATATAAAATCTTGAATATATTTATTAAATCTAATCCATTTGATGTTCAATTGTTTTTGGGCAATGGCAGATAATAGAAAAATAAATGTAGAACAAGTTTTCTTCTATAACATTTAGATTGATCTCTAACAATAGCCAAGATATCTGCTGTGACAGCAAAAATCAAACAGACTGTTGACAGATCCACCATATCGCTCTAACCAATCTATACAAATCCGTATCTTATCGATCCGAATAAATGGACAGATCCGGTTAGGTGCGGATTTTCTTTTCTTTGAGGATTATCCAGACACTTTAGAAAAAAATTATATATTTCAAGTCAGCCCCAAAAAGGGGCGATTTGAAATAGATCAGTTTCTTAATACATATTTCATGTATATACACTATAGGGGTCACTTAAAAAACATAATTAGTATTTTACAAATATTTATGAAACACA
The DNA here is from genome assembly GCA_009867245.2 of Adranes taylori. NCBI lineage: Eukaryota > Metazoa > Arthropoda > Insecta > Coleoptera > Staphylinidae > Adranes > Adranes taylori. The sequence goes on from WYDF02000940.1 coordinate 5,536, forward strand.
AAAACACAAAATACAAAAAAAAACATTATTCTTAAACGAAAACATTTACAAATTGGCAGACACAATATTTGTGAAAACATATAATTGTAAGAAACATAAAGAAAATTCATCTTTGGCTACTGTGGTCTTTGGAATTTTATCTCAGAAACATTAAAAGAAGTGCTTGTCATCTATTTCCAAGACCTCGGCTACATATCTTCTTCTGCTTCCTCTTCCTGTGTTTAGATCACGCAAAATAAAGTCCTCTACTACAATTTTTTCAACATAAACTATTTCCTCAACGCTAATCATCTAGAATTAGCTGCTCACTGTTATCAGATTCACTCTCCTCTTCACTATTTCCTTTTGTATTTACTCTCCGTTCCTTTTGAGTCTCTTTTCTACAAATTGCTGCCGATGTAGCTGCTGCGTTTTCTTTTTCCACTATTTCACGTTCTTCATCAAATGGGGACGTTTCTTCGATACATTTTTTTCCGCAGGATTTCCTTCGCACTAACACTTTGGCCCGGTTCGATATTGAATTTTTTTCTTCTGGCAATTTTTTCAGGTTTTCGATATCTTGCTTCATTTAGAATGTCTTTTAATACATTTGTTGCATTTTTATTTGCATCTCCTTGACCAATGTATTGCAACAATTTCTTTAAGACTTTTTCTCTATCTACCGACATCAAGTCAATCTCATGGAAGTCTGATATTATAACATCTGCAGAGGTAGCAGCTACTTTCTCCATTGCCCTTCTGCCCTTTCTCTATTGCCCATTGCCCTTCTTTAGGAACACCTTTCGAAACCACCTTTATTGGCTTAAAGCAGCTTACATCTAGCGGCTGGCACAAATGTGTACTATTCGGCGGTAGAAGAATTAATTTGATTTCGTTATCTTGGAATTCGGTGATAACGTACAAAAACAAATGACTAGCCAGGTTATCACGTATAAGATTCTTCGGTTCTGGAGGCAATCTCCAAAAATTGGTAGTGCGATTGTAAAGAACCAATCTTCAAAAATATTCTGGTCAAACCATCGCGACATGCTTTTATTATATCTAGCTCCGTCTGGACATTCCTCTATCTATTTTTGCCAAATGTGATCAGCTTTATGCACTATATATGTTGGCAATGTGACACCTGACGCGAATACAGAAGTAGATGATTTGGATGTGCCAATTATTGTCCACATCTCATAACCCCTTTACCTTTACCTGGATCGTCACAGAAGTTTGTTTCATCATAATTGACTGCTGCTTCTGATGAAACTCCAGCAAGGGATGTCTTCAGCTTATAGAAATATTGGTTAATTATTTCAGGACTAATTTCAGCTCAACTTGTATTTATATTTTGTGAAGACCTACAAGTTACAGCTTTATGTCGCTTTAGAAAATTCTGATAACATTGTGCCCCAGGTTTTTGTTTTCGGAAAAAATGCTTATATGTCTTCCCATTCTGTTTAAATATCATTGCATCTTCGCTTTCAAATGCTAACTCCACTCGGAGGCAACGAGTATTGCATTCTTAATCGCAATTTCGGTTAAATTCATTTGCTTCCCAGGTTTCTTGAAATGTTTATTGTTTATCTTTCTGAAAATAGGAGCTGCATTAATGCCGACTTCATCAGAAATATCCTTGTAGCTCTGTGTGGTTGTTATTTTGATGTTAACAGCTCTTTCGAATACGTCCTTGTCGTTGTTTTGGCACGGTCTAGCACCAGTCTTATGTTTGTAAGTTTTCACCATTTTATTTCAAGTGACTCCTGAAAGTCACTAAAAACCTAACTACGGCCCTGTGTCGGATAGTATTTGATTTCAGATCAGTTTGAAATGAGGATTACTTACCAGTGATATAAGAGTAATTAAACAAAAAATAGCACACAAACATATTATTTGTTTTTAGCTACGCAGCCCAAAAGAATCAATCACACTTCAAAATATACCTACACTACCGTTAGAAACAAGAGATTATGTATTACCAAAGTTTTAACCTCTTCTTTCTTTCTTATTTCTAACGTCGGCCTATTTCCGTCTCTGGGACCAATCACCGACGCGGTTTTATCGACGAGCCTCAGCCCGTACAACGCTGATAGGTAGGATATCAGATAATTTCGTCTTTACCAACCTTTATTGATAAACTCGTAAAGAGATCTTGATAGTGCGTGCCAACCCACACACACTGGACCGAAGTTTTACATCTACCCCTATAGATGTGCATGATAAATTATAGTTAGCTTCCTCCTATAATTACCGACCTCGTTACGTGAGTTGCCTAGATTCGATCAACAACGCAAACCATTGCTTGCGCTGGGGATCGAACCTCGGACTCTGCGGTGGCAGTCATGCATCTTAACCACATCGCTACGGCGTCGGCTGTATTTTAACCTCATATCTTTACATATACCAATGTCGCTAACTATACAACTCTGTGAGGATCTCTGTCAAAATTTGACGCTTCTTCTTCTCATCGCTAGATGTCAGTTCATGTATTAAAATTGACAAGTTTGGTGTTTCAAGCCATACTTATATATATTTCCGACAGGGTCATTTAAGAGAAAATAGTCATATAATTTTGATAGGTCTAAAATTAGATTATAGTGTCCAATTTCTAATGATATTTTTTTTAAAATTTGCATGCTATCCTACGCAGCGAATAATACAAAAGTAATAATTTATTATGCTAAAAAAGAATAACTTTTACCTAGACGTGTAGATTTTGTACACACACAATTCATTATATCCGTGACTAACACTGTAGAATTAAATATTTGTTTAACAAATACTAAACGCCCGTTGTTCCGTTTTAAACCATTTTTTCTCAGTTGGTTACTCGTCCTTATTCGGTGAAGTGATTTTTTTTTTATCACTAAAACGTGTATGACGCTTTTAAAATGACTTTGATAGGTTCACTTGTACTAATTTTGTGCCAATGAAAGGAAATATTGATAATTTAATTTATTTGTTGGTAAGGAATTTTGATATCATTTAATTCCAATTTTCTTTAATAATTCTTTAAATTCTGTGTGTTTTTAAAGTTTGTATATATTTTCTCGCCTTTTAACTTTCCCCCCAAACATGAAAATAAACATATGTTTTTTTATTGTCAACTTTTATCCTAGTTATATTATAAACCATTATTGGCATCAATTCATTTCAAAATGGACAACTTTTGCCGCCATAAATAAACAACCGTATGTTTAATATATCTTGTGATTTTTTTTTGTTTTACGTAGGAAGTGGAGAAACCTTCAAAAGGCGAATGATGCCCGTGCATCGAACAGTGTGGGATTTCTACCCTAACTAAAACTCCACTCCCTGTTGCGATTGTGTACATTAGGAGGTTGGTGGATTTATTATATGAGGCTTTAGGATTTGTCATCCTCTTCAGTCTGGAACTGGTGTTGAGTTGGTAAATTATAGATAGTGTTGGTAACCTGATAGCTTGCAGAAAAATACGCTACAGAATTTGCTTTACAGCCAAGGGAACCCTGCAGAAAACCTTGGCCATTGCGTGGTCAACAGATTTGGAAATTTGGTTACATGAGGTTACCTGACTTCCTAGATTGAACTTGTGTATCTTCTAGTAATACTTGCTTGGTAGTGCAAGTAATTGCCTGTTATCCAGCTAAGCGGCATTCTGTTGCCTTAGGGTGCTTTTGTGCAGCAGGGGATATTGGTGATCTTTATTTGTTCTTGCTTCCATATGTTTGTTTTTCCTTTTTAAGGTTTTTGTGTTTTCTGTTTTTTTTTTCTTTATTTTTTCATGTTTTTTTCAAGTTGTGCTCCTTAACGAAAGGATAATGGTATTGCCTCGAAGATTTCCTGGAGGTCTTCGGAAGGCTCAGGCATTGATTGAATAATTCTGGCAGGTGGGTGGGGGAAAGGTCTTCTTGGTGGTTTACGTCGCCACTTTTCGACTTTCCAAGGTGACCTCAGAGTGTTGTAGACTATTGGGTTGTTTTCTTGTGAGCGTCTAAGTGGATATTTAGATTGAAGTGTTTTCAATCTGTCATTGATAGGAGTGGCCGCGCAGTGTACATATAGATTGACGCTTGATAATTTGTAGTGTAGTTTGTGGATTTTCCTAAGAATCGCGCGCTCACAAGTGTTAGCCTATTAATTTCATTGTTTGTGGCTGAAGAGTACAGAATTGCTCTGTAGTCAATAATTGGTCTTATAATACGTTTTGTAGGTTTGATGAAGTGTTTTAGAGTCACAGCCTCCTAGTCGTCCTCTGAGACTTGAAATTAGGTTGACTCGCTTTCCAACTCTGGCTAAAGTGGAGTCTAGGTCATTTTTCCATCTGAAAGTTATGCCCAGGTACTTTACCTCAGCCCTTAGTAGAATAGCCCCAGCCCAAAAACCTCAGCCCATTAGCGGAGGTTTTTCCCATGGATTTCAGAACGGTCCTGATGTTTAATTTGTTGTGTAGTTGGGGTGCTGGATCAGAATGGCTTGGGTTTTAATGGGATGTGGCGTTACTCGTCATTTTTTGCCCAGTCGGAAAACGTGTCAAGACAGTTTTGAATCTTGTGGCTAATATTTCTTGTTTGGGGCCCACAGGCCCAGAAGGCTGTGTCATCAGCAATCAGCATAAAGAGCACTGTGACAATCCTGGGTTGGAAGTTGAGGCATATCATAGCAATATATAATGAAGAGTAGTAGGGCAAGCACAGAGCCTTCAGGAACACCGGCTAAAGAATGGATTTCCCTAGATAACTCATCTCCTACTTTGATATTGTGATTTTTGTACTTGCCCATTTTTGCATATCAGCCCAAAACAATCAATCCCTCTGTTTGTAAATAGGCGGGTAGGTAATATTCTTCTTGATTTTAAATTACCTATGATTTGTTCACAGGATCTTGGATTTACCCGAAAACATGTTATGGATTGACAGATAACTTTTCTGATGGTACATGTAATTGAATGCTATGCTCATGTTCAATTATTAACGTTTTTAGTTTGTGACTTATAGGTATAAGGATAGGATGCTTTTGATCATATGTTGAATTTGAGAGTTGTATTCTTCCTCCGTAGTCCACGTAGTACTAATTGTTTATTAAGAGAAGGGATTCAAATTTAAAATATTGCTGGTTAATTGAATATGCTTTCCTCGTTTTAAACACTAACTCATCACTAAATTTAGAATATTGTACATTTCTTAATAACCACGTTATTGCGTATTTTATTTCTAGTGTCGAAAAGGTAGATATCAATTTTTGTTTACGATCTCCGCTGCACTGTTTACTAGTATTATTAATAAAGCGCAAACAGTATGCAGTTTCATTATATCCCATTCTGGTAGTTAAGTATAATGTGCTACAGTCATCCGTCGTTATGGTATGCTATCCTCACAGGTGGGATGAACAGATGCTATTGGCCAGTTTTTGACATCTTCAGTAATCCATTGTGTACTGTTCCACAATACCTTTGAAGTTTGAAGTTCGTTGGCTGTTGTTCCCATAGAAATGATATCAACTGGATTCTTTGATCCTTTTATATGGTACCAATCGCAAATGGTTGTGATATCCTAAATTTGTGACACCCGATTGCCTATAAATGTTTTGCTGGTTTTACTTATTATCTTTAGCCATGAGTGAACGATTGTTGAATCAGTCTAATAATGTATTTGGTTTGCATTTATTTGAATGGCTGTCATTGTTTAGTTAACAAGATTTACAAGCAAGGCTGCTCCACATAATTTGAGCCTAACAATGAAATTTGTTTCAATTGAGCAACTCGTACACATAGAAGTTGTGACGTGTGTTGTCTATTCTTATTAGTGCTGCGAATTTATATCCATTCAGCAAACGCTGATTCACTCGAATCAGAAAACCCATGCAATGGTACCACAGATGCATCGGTGCAGATAATACATCGTGGAATTCTTATTTAATATCTATAACCAAGTTGATCTTCATAATTACTCCAAATTGTTTGTAGATTAATAGGAATAGATTCATATGAGTTTAGATTTTATTTGCATAAATCCAGCATAATTAATTTGGCGTGTATAATAATACGCCCTAAAAGACCTAACGGATCAAATATTCTAGATAACTTGGACAAAATGGTTCGTTTTGTTGTCTTGATGAGATTGCCTTCAAAAGTGCTGTCATAACATAAATGGTCACTACTTGGTTGCCACTGTAACCCTAATAAGTGAGTTTGTTTATGGAGTACCGCCGGAGCTGTTGTAAAGTTTTTATGGCTAACTAAAACTCCGGCGATGTACTATACCAAACAGATTTTAGTTTAAATGGAGAACTTTCGTCATTTCTGCACTAAATTCGTTGCAATGAAGTCTGTCCTGGATTTATGAATACCTGGCGGTTCATTTTCTCTATACCTGCAGTTAAGACATATTGATGAATTCGAAATCTGATTACAATTTAAACCAGATCGTCTTGGAATTTTGGGTCTACCATCAAAATACACATCCTGTTATGGTTTTAGCTGACCCATCGAAAACCACGCGAAGGGCCGTGATGGAGCTCGATTGCTTGAAGACTCAATGATGTGGAAGAAATATCCACCTTGATTATCTGAGAGGTTCGATAAGTGCCATATGACTTAGTTCCAAATATTCTTGTATAAAATTTATGTAAGCTTCTTTAATATCTGGTGTTTTTGCTAATCGTCGTACCAACTAAAAGAATTTACGAAGTACTGCAGAATAAGAATTACCAGGCGCAGATAGCCAGGCGGTTTTATTGGTAAGTCGACAACAAATGTTCCATTATCTTTTTTCATATATATTGAAGCGTAATCTTCTTCACTTCAGTGTAATCTTCTTCCTCTTAACTTGTTCTTGGTTGAACGTTGATTTAGTAGGCACGGCTTCAAACCACCAAAATTTTCGAACTCTCGAACAGTATAATGGACCCATTTCCGAAGTTATTTTTAATCACATTGGTTTTAAATTGATTAGAAATTGATTTAGAGCAATTTGCAATTGATTCCAATGTATTGCACTTCCCTGTTACAAAATTAACCATATTAGTCCAGCTGAGAATTGTTAATTTGTCTAAAGTATTTTCCCTAAAATATAATTTTGTAGTTGTAAGGTTTGTAATTAAACATCCCATTCATTTGTAGGCATTCATTAGCGGACAATGCCCTTAAATGTTTTTGGGTTCCATTTAGCAGTTTACGAAGTCCTGAATGCTTTTCTTTAATTACCAAAGGCAATTAAAATTTTTACTTGAAATGATTTTGAATAATTAATCTTTTCGAATCAAATCTTTCTTCAAGAAGCATCCACGCATTTGTGTAGTTCTGTTGACATTTCAAATGATGCAATAATGTCAGCGGTTTCATTTTTAAGAGATGATTGTAGATTATGAAGTTTTTCAAGAACTTCATATTCTTCTTGCTCTGTAACATTCGGGCGTGTCCATTTCTACTTGAATATCAAAAAATTGATTAAACAAAGGTTTAGATTGAGTTCAACGTTTCTCTAATTCAATAAATTTGATATTATCTGAGTCCACATCAAATTCGGAAATATGTTTTGAAAACCGTATTAATGAATTTTTAATTACAGTGCACTTCACCTTTAACGTCTTTAACAGTTTTATTTTAAATAGATTAATTGACTTACAGTACATCGATGATTGAATAATCACAATTTGATTGTGCAACTCCTGTGTCATTATACAGCGCACAAGTGTTTAAATTTTTTCACTACTGCTGCCATCATTATAGAAATTTAGATGGTTGTAGTCTGTATCGACGAACTGTATCGACAAGAACTATCCAGTTCGAATTTCATATTATATTTAACTAGCGGACCCGGCAAACGCTGTGTTGTACCCTACCTGGTCCTCATATTTGCCTAGGGAGCCGACAGCTCCGCAGTCCGGATTTCCGCGGCCAGCGACATGGCCTAGTTGCTGAAGGTTGTCGGCGGCCAGCGCCATGTCCTAGTTACCGGAGCTTTGCATGGGCTAATTGCCGCGGTTTTTACACGGGGTTGCCGCGGTTTCGCAGCAGATTTGCCGCGAGCAATGACATGTGCTATTTCCCGCCGGTTCTGCAACGACCGGCGACATGACTCATTGCAGCGGTTTTGCCGCGACGTTGCCGCATCCAATGACATAGTCTATTTGCTGTGGCTTTGTTGCTGCCAGTGACATGTCTGATTGACGCGGATTTGCCATGCCTAGCGGCATGACCTGATTTTAGCGGCTTTGCCGCGGCAGCGTCATGTCCTGATTGCCGCGGCCACCTCTGTCGTTGTCGTTGTCGTTGTCGCGGGCTGCGGCCGCGAGCTGCAGAGCACCATCTAGTGACAATTTACAATAAATTGGATACTCATGTATATAAATTTTCATGGCGATCTATTGAACGGCGTAGAAGTTGATGTGTTGCAGCGCTATCTAGTGGCGAGTTACAACAAAGTGGATAGCATAAAAATATTCTTCGTACTGAAATACCTATGTATATACATTTTCATGGACATCGATTGAAGGGCGTAAAAGTTGATGTAGTGCAGGGCCATCTGGTGGCGAAAAACCTTCTCCCTGAAAAACTACATATATGTACCTAGTTTCATGATGATCCGGCAATACGTGTCGAAGTCTATTAATTTCACACATTCAAACATCCCT
>WYDF02000951.1:0-14128 GCA_009867245.2 Adranes taylori
TCTAAATTAAAATATAGATAGACTAAAATAAAATGAAATGAACTAAACTACATGTGCTGGCTTACACTTGAGTTCTATGGAGTTTCAAATTCACTAAACTCAATATGCTTCTGCCAGGAGACAGCATTTTAACTGTTGCTTGAATTTTATCAGCGGCAGGTTCCCCAAATTTTACATTTGTTGTAGTTATTATACCTCTTTTCAGGTAACTTGTTCTTAGGCGAGTGAATGACGGGATGATGTTATCTGCGTCCCTCGTATTAAACTCATAAAGGTTTTCATGTCTGTTAAATTGATATTTCTGACTATGGATCGTCGTTAGTGTTCTGTATAAATAAATACTGGGAACCGTTAGAATTTGGAATTTTTTGAATAGAGGTTTGCATGAGCCTACACTTGGCGCCCCGACGATACTGCCGACTGCTTTCTTCTGAGCGATCAGTACCTTATTTTGATGTGGTGAGTGTCCCCATATCTCAATACCATACTGAAAAGCAGAATCGCAGAGCGCGAAATATGCTGCCTCTATTCCGACAGTTTGTTTTATTCTCTTTATAGCGTATTTGGCACCAGCAATTTTTGTTACTACATATGGGGTATGGTCACTCCACGTGATCCTGGCATCAATGTAGATTCCTAGTAGTTTTACCGTTGGTGAGTCAGCTTTTTCTCTTTTATTTATTAAGTAATTTATTCGAATTGTTTTGTCTTCGTTTAATAAGAGTTGGTTATGACGGAACCAGTCAGAGGCAGATTTCATTCCATCCTCCAGTCATTCCACTACCTCGGAACCAGTCAGAGGTAGTATCATCCGCATACATTATATGTTGCTGAATATGTTTTGGTAGATCATTCATGAAGATAACGAAGAAGATAGGTCCAGCAAGTGAACCTTGAGGAATTCCGAGGATCACCTGCTTGAAGGAGCTTAGTTCTCCATTTACCATTACTGCTTGTTTTCTATTCTGGAGATACGATCTAATAAGTTCATAGGCTGTACCTCGGCAGCCATAATGTTGAATCTTCTCCAGAAATATTTCGTGGGGCATGACGTCAAATGCCTTAGATAGATCACACATAATCGATGCGCATTTCTCATGATTTTCGATAGCAGTGTAAATGTAGTCACACAAGTTAAGCAGGGTTTGAGTTGTTTCTTTTAGAAATGAAGTGTGCGTGAAGTTTCTTTTAGCGAAGAATTGGTGTGGTGTGAAGTAACCATTTTTCTCAAAAAAAACTTAATAATTTTGCTAAGAATGGCTTTTTCAAAGATCTTGGAAAATATTGGGAGGATAGATATGGGACCATAATTATTGCAGTCTTTTTTATATATATTGGGACCACTTTAGCTAGTTTTAGAGCATCAGGAAATATTCCTTCCGAGATACACATATTAATTATGTTAGATGGGGCGCTATACTATGAGTAACCATTTTTACGAGTTTATCACTTATTCCATATACGTCTACCGTTGTTTTGTTCTTTAGACTCCGTATCAGCATCATAACCTCTTCTACATTTACTGGTTCTAAGAATAAGGACTGAGCATGGTTGGTGATTATTGTGGCCGTATTGTTAGAATTTTTATTACTGTGGTTTCTGTTGAAGGCCTGTCCAACATTCAAGAAGTGGTCGCTAAAGACCGCGCTAGATGGTATCGAAATTGGATTTATCATATTTCGTCCTGTCATGGTTTATAATGTATCTGAAGAATATTGAAGAAACGAATGAAAGAAAGAATTTGATTATGAATGAGATAGAAGACAAATAGAGAAATATAGACAGACATGAAAAACACACAAGGATGGAAAGTAGCCAATTGAAAAATATAGAAAAGCGGAAGGACGAGATTCAGTTTATTATAATGATGTCGTAACTAGTGTAACTTTCTAAATACTCAGTTAATAACTAGTTCTTGACTCTTAAAAGTTTTTTATCACTTTTCCAAATAATTCCTCTTTATTTAAATACCTTTAATTATCTATTGGGATTCAAATTAGTTATTTTACGGTCAGATTATCCATTTTGATCATTAGCCAAAAACTGATTTTCTTTAATTATATACTTTTCTTCGGTTGAGCTAATTTAAGTTATTTTAATTTTGGTATATCTTTTAGCAATATATATCTCAATACAAACTTACATACCTTTATATTGTTTACTGCTTTCTTCTTTTATTTGCATTAATGTTAAGTGCAATTCATTACACTCTTTAAGTAGTTTCGCATTGTTACGTCTATATGGTTCAGCTCCAATTTGTAATATATCACGTTCCTAAAAGTTACCATCTGACAATTAGTCAGTTATGAATTTTACGAATTATGAATAGACTGTCATGTCATTATAAACAAGGCATACAACTTGCATAAATAATTTCATGACTATGTCATTCGTGTAAAGTTTAGCTAGTTATAGATTAAGGTCCGAGAAATATGTCATCATACTAGATACATGAAAATTTTAAGATTTCAAATATTTAGAGCACAACAAAAAAGTTTTATAACAGTAAGTAAATGGCATCCACGTTGCTTAGGTTTGGTTGTTTTAAGCACTACAATTTCAAAGATATATAGATAAATTTACCTTAATTACTTCTTGTGCAAGCTTTTTATACTTTCTTAAACTTTCTGTTGTTTCAATCAAATCACCTACTAGCTTCTCCACTAGTAGTAGTGAATCGGGATAAAAAATTTGTTTGTAGCCCAATTCCTGAAGTAGCTGTTGAACTTTTTTATATCTTTCTCCCATATTTAGATCGAAAAAGATACAAAAATAGCATTTCAATAACTTTTACATTTTGTTTGTATTAACTACTTGAACAATTATCATGAGAGGTTACATTATTTATTTACATTTTAAGTGAAAAACGTTATTCGAACCAATGTTGCCAATACTGGTATGAGTTATTTGTGGTTCGTGTGGCGGTCCAAGCGATTTTCAACTATATTTGAAGAGTAAATGCTGACAATTTATTTATAATAAAATTTGAAATACTTATAGACTCTCGAAGCATATTATAAAATATGGATCAGAATTCATTTCCCGTTTACTGAAGCAATAATAACCAGAAACTTGAAAATATTTTGTTTTGCAGATAAATATGAACAATTTATAGGTTGGTTCATAATTTTAAAAGTTAAAAACTTCTAGAATGAGAAAATAATTTATTTGCTCCTCACTCTTTACTTATTTCCTTACTTATAATTTCTACTTCTTTATGCTTTAACTCTTCTGATATTTTTTCTTGGCTCAGTTTTCTTAAAATCCGGTAATTCTTGATATAAAAATTACTTTGACAATATTTAAAAAAAAACCAACAGAAACCTAGAACTCAAAAAGTATATAAAAATCTATAAAAACAAAATCCACCGAGAATTAATCAATGAACAACTTAACTATAAATTTGAAAGCCCCTCAACCCGTTAAGATTACTATATAAAGAATACCGCAAAGAGAAAACCGACAACATGCAAAAGCTCACTAATCCGATAGCAGTGCTACAACGGAATCACAACTGACAAGCAGTTCGACAATGGATGGATATCTGATGCCCAGAACGACCTTACGTAAGTAAACAAGTGATAGGGATACCAACTCGGTCCAGCCCAAAAATAGTACATTTCTTTAAAACAAAATGTACACATATTACTTGCCAATAAAGGGTACATAATTTTACTTGCCAAAAAGAGTACATGTACATTATATATCGCAAGAGTACATAATTTTACTTGCCAAAAAGAATACACGTACTCTTCAAAGAGTACGATTAGTAACCCTATAAATAATTTTATAATAGAACACTTTACAAATTCTATAAACAAAATTAATATATATAAAAAAAATGGTTGTAGAAGTAATTGTAAAAATTTTAGTAAAAGGTTTTAACATAAAATTTAAGTACCCGTGCTTCCGTATTCCTGGGAGTCCATCCGAAAGCTGTCTACAAAGCAGTTGGAGATTTCAAGAAGAATGTTTTATAAAAAAAACTTAAATTAAATTAAATATTTTATTTCAATCAATTAATATTTCATATAGAGATGCACATCTTGTAAATATGAAACCAATACACAAATTAACGTCTGTCGGTTTTACCAATTCCTCTCTTACCGCTGTACAAATGTTTCGGTTTCTTCGTTCCAATAAAACGATCAGCTTCCCCTTTAAGGCCCATCCTCGAGCACCTCTTACTAATCGCCCTATGTGCAATTTTTCGTAATTTCTCTCTCAAAGCCACATCTTTCACTCCTTGTTGATCTCTAGGCAACGCTCTCGATATTCGTCGTTCATTGTTAGCAGAAGTAAGTTGTTTCAAATTATGTTGCATTCGAAGACTTAATGGTCCTTGAGCTCTATATTTTATCTTCGTATTGGCAAAGTGCGCGTTCTTAGTGTCAGTCATATCGACACCAAGATTTTCCATCTCATTTCGTAAACGTGAAACTGAGCGTCCTCTGGCTCTAGCTGGCGTATTTCTTGGAATAACTGGCACATTAGTGTTGTCAATGCGACGTTCTTGTTTCAAAATAATTCTCTTCTCTCTGATCTTGACAGCAAGTTTTTGAATTTCGCGTAATGTGTCTGTCAATTCAATTTTAGGAATGACGTACATTCCAGCTTCTTCTCGGAGTTCTTCGTCTTTTTCTAATGCTTGTAGTTTCTCGAAAATATCCGGGTCAATATAATCAGTTATATTATATCCATCCATAAACTCAGGAATAATATCGTATCTTTCCTCTTCATCAATTGTTGTATAATGTTTTTTAAGATCAAGAGTGTAGAAATCACCCAATTCTTCCTCAATGTCTCTCTCTAATTTTCTTTTCCGTAGTTTTGCTACTTCGGCCTGTTTTCTTACTACTACATTTTCAGGAATAACAGGTACCCTTTCCTTATTATCCCTAAGTTTAGGAATTGCAACATACAATTTATTTAATATGGTTTGCAACTTTTTAGTTTTCATTTTAATATCAATTCTGTAGCTCAACAATTGTTCGCAAGCTTCTGTTTTAACTTCAATTACTCCTTGTTCAGTAACAGTAGACATTTGCATCAACTTCAATTGGTCATCGTTTTCAATATTCTTTAACATTGCTCTGCGCTCTGGAGATAATTCATCCAAACTAATAATGTCGCATTTATTAGCAACAACGATAAGAGGTTTATTCGCGAATAAAGGCTTTATTGATTCAAATAAACGTATTTGATCATCTAACATGTATCCACATTGCTCAGAAAAATCCATAAAATAAAGAACGCATGCTCGCAAATGCGCTAAAGCAGTTACTGCTTGCATTTCGATTACATTTCTCTCTTCCAATGGATGATCCAAAATTCCTGGTGTATCAATTACTTGCCACCTCAAGTACTTATAGTCAGAATGACCAACATACAACGATTTTGTAGTGAAAGCATATGGTTGTACTTCAACATCAGCTCTAGTAATTTTATTTATAAATGATGATTTACCAACATTTGGAAAACCACAAATTAAAATTGTTCGTGTATATGGATCAATAGAGGGTAAACGAGCTAAATGTTGTCTAACTTGTTCTAAATATGTTAAATTGGATGCTTGTCTCTTCATGATAGTAGCCATTCGACCCAGAGCAGCTCGTTTCAATTGTTTACATCTATATAAAGAATCACCATATTTCATTAATCGTGCATAATCTTTAGCCACGTTATCAATTAAGTGTCTCGCAGTATTCAACTGCCCCAAAGCTAATTTGTAATGATCCTTGTCATACAATACATTCATTAAATCTGCATAAAATGGATGAACATCGTCCAATTTAGGAAACTCTGTTAAAATTTGGGTTAAACGATCGTGAAAACTTTGTTGAGTATACTTGACTTTTCTCATGTAAAACGTCCTAATTCTGGTAATTTTGTAGTGCTTGTGAACCACTGTAGGAGTCTTTCGCTGTGTTCTTGATAATATAATATCTATGAAATCTTTAGCAGGAGGAACTACCGCTATTCTTTTAAAGTTATAATGCGCCATAATTACTTTTAAATAAATATTTCAGGTGCTGAACTCATAACCTTTAAAAATTGACACTGAAAGACAGTTTACACATGGTTATAAAATTTCATTTAGTCATCCATGTTGCCAAACCAAAAATAAAAAATCATGTTACATAGGAATGTGTTCAGATTTGAAAAGCATTACGTCTAAATTAAAAACAATACTTTCACTGACATCATTTTCATATAATAATTATAAACCAAAATAAACTTTTTGGTTTATCCTCAAATTGATTGTAACAATTAAAAATAATAGGTAATGATGTTTTTTCTGTTTTCTGGTGTGTACTCAACCATTAAAACTAAACGTACCTCAGCTAAATCAATATCTAAGAAAACAAGAACCACAATATGGAAACTATTTTGCATAAGTTATTTTATTAATCTTTATATAATTATAAATATTTATTTATTATTAAAGGACCTGGTTCAGCATTAGGAAATAGGTATATTAATTTTGACCAACAAATTTAGTAAAGTGATTTACTTCATTACATAACATAATAATAAAAAAATATCGTTAAATCATATAATTAACCAAATCTAAATAACAGATTTTAAGTATAAATTTTTTGCATGTTATTTTACCTTAGCTTTACTCAAGATTTCTTAACAAATTATTATAAAAAAATTTGAGGATATTTTCTTATCCTTAGAAATCACCCCTTAATTACATTTTACTGAGCATGCTGCAAGTTTTCATAATATTTTACAGAATCACCCACCAGAAAACATGATTTTACTTGACTAACTGACTTTTAACAATACCCTAGGGTTTCCACAATTTGAAACCATAATTGTTTTAATTTGTAAAAAGTTATAAAAACAAAAACTCATATGTCGTTCATAAAGTTTGTAATGTTTAATTTATGGTGACTTGTATGAATTACATTACACTTGAAAATTTGGTGCAAATTTATGCTATTATCAAGAAAAGATCTTGTTGGCTTTGTAGCAGATGCTAGAGGATTTGAAAAGGAGATCAATTCTTCCTTTATACAAAACATACCTATGCGAGCGGAGAGATAATGTTACTTTGCCGGCTCCAGATATGCGGTATTTTCTAAATACCAAGCAATCGTTTGGCAAACTCTTTGTAGTGTGGATAGAGTGCCCGCCTTATGCTCGCTCAAGGCAGTGGCGGACTAAGGCTAAAGCGGGCTCTAGGCAACATTGTAATTCCGGGCCTATTTTTCAGTCATGACACATACTTTGCGTTTGGTAGTTTGGGTTTAAAGCATATAAAAGCATAATTGGGATACGTTTCAGCAATAATTATGAATATCACGTTTTTCTGTTAAATAAAAATAAAAATTAATTATAAAAATTAAAAAGTTAAAAACCTAATTTTCGGTTCCCAAAAATTACGGGCCCTAGACACGTGTCTAGGTTGCCCTGGTCTTAGTCCGCCCCTGGCTCAAGGTCAAACACAAACATTCGGGTGCTCGCTATTCCCGTAGTTTGTCGATATTTTAAACCACATCAAAGGAAACGAGCACCAAGCTCGTCTTTTGATGATACGCGCTACATACCTTCGCTGTTTGCCAAGTAGCCAAGTGCTGTTGGTGTATTTTGTTGGTTATGTTGAGTGTCATTTAATATCAAATAGAGTTTATTTGTTTTCGATAAATATGTCGACCACAAATGAAACAGGTGACACTAAGTATGGAATAATTATTCTTATTTAGGAGTACAAAGTGAATTATTTATTAGCGTCTTTTGGTAGCTTGGACAATTAGTCAGTTTTAGTGTTTAATCTTTTAGTTGCTTGGAAGTTTTGACGATTTGTATGGCTTTTCACTATTTTTAACTAATAATTTAAACTAAAAAAACTAAATTAATTTTTAAACTTTTTATGTCATGCCGGGATTTAGAGTTTATTATACAATTATTTAAACATGTAAGTATTTAAAATTTAGTTTAAATCTGATTTTTTTTATATACAAATACATTAAAATGATTTGATATTTATTTCAAAATACGAAAACCAGATGGTACCAAAAATAGCAGATCTAAAAATAATTTTTAGAATGGACAATTGAAGCAGTGCTGTAATTTCTCGATTAATATAGGAAAGAACCAAATATTTGAAGAGCTTCACATCCTCAACACAAAGTTCAAAAAGATGCTTACGATGTACGGAAACGAATTGAAACCTCA
This sequence comes from Adranes taylori, assembly GCA_009867245.2. Taxonomy (NCBI): domain Eukaryota; kingdom Metazoa; phylum Arthropoda; class Insecta; order Coleoptera; family Staphylinidae; genus Adranes; species Adranes taylori. Next base: position 8,188 of record WYDF02000951.1, read on the forward strand.
ATAGATTACCAATTTAATGTGAATGGTTTGAAAAGAATCGCTAATGGCATCATTTAGGACACGTTTCGTTAAATTAAAGAGTAGCTCACGAAGTGGATCTGGGGCAAACGAGATTTGCAAGTGTGTTTGGTTTGCGTATGATAAAATGGCCTCATTTTTGAACGACAAGGATATCAACCAAGGGACACAATAAATTCTGAAGTAATTTTTTATGCAAGCGTTATTAAACTAGTGTTAAATTACGTACCTAAACATAACAGGTTATATACTTCACCAAGTTAAAAACATAAGTTACAATATAGTAACACTACTTAATATTATAAATGCCGCTAATATAATTTCTATATCAGAAGTATTGATAGGGCCAGCTCCGGAGCTACGAAATTAGACTGCATTTATCGTGCGCCTTTAACGACAAATGAAATGTATCTAACGCAATTAAAATTGTAGTAATTCCCGTGTTAAATTCAAACAAACAACGATACAATAAACCGCTAATAGTACAAAACAAATGTGAATGCGACTTACCTGAACGATACGGTGCTATCTTCTTTCAGTGCTTCTGAAAGGATTAAGGAGATAGGTGAAGGTTCGTGAGGGACAACGAATTAATTTGTTATCGAACAGAATTAATGTAGAAATGTTTGCAAACGATAAGTTAGCGGGATGGCCTATGGTAGCCCGCTGAATTTATGCCGGCTGTAATGGTTATTGAAAAAACGAAATTTTTTCGTGATAGTGAAAATGGTTCTGCTCGCTGACAAACTATTCCGTGCTAAACTGTTAACAGTTTTGTTAAGATTCTTCTCTTTCTCTCCTCTTTCGCGCTAACCGCATTTTGGTTAGCTAACCAAAATGCTTACTTAAATAAACGCACTCCAAAACTATGAAGTAAACTATAAAACCAAATTTACAAGTGGTGCACGATAAGTTGAGATAAACGATTTAATGCAGCACAAACAAGTATCCATACTATATAGATTATTAATTATGGGTTAGTGCTTTTAGCAACACTTAGTATTTAAATGAATTAAAATTGTTATATCTTTTATTTCCACGGAAACCAATCATAGAACTAAAAGAAAATAAAAAGAATAAGGAAGTACACAAGAATTTAATTTATTTGAATGTAACCTTTATTATTAAGTTTGGCGGACAAGAGAAAAATATTTGTGTTTATTGCCGAACATCCCGCAGATAATGCATATCTGTTTCATTGTGCTCGTCATTCCGCGAAAACCAAGCCAAGCACCTTCAATTGATTCGGTATTCAGCAAACACCACATGTCTGGAGTCGGACAACGATGGGGCTACAAGGGTTTAATTAAAATGGTGGGCACAACATTTTATGTATTTAGATATAATTATAAGTGAAATTATTAGTGAAAAAGCTAAACACTATAATTTATGTAAAATTCTTAATACGGAGGGAAGGGGGGCAGTGCTCCCCTTAATCCGCCTTTATTATATATTGCTTGTGGGAACTATACTAAGATAAAATTTGAAAAGTAAAAATTTTAAACAAGGGGAGGCTTAAGCTTAGTATCGTATTCTTTAAAATACAGCACTGGGTAAGTAATACCATTTAGTCGGAATATTTCCTTTTAATTAAATAAACTACACACATATGTAAAACTGGCCCAAATATAATAAAACCAACACTAGGAAATAAAGTTATCCTCTTTTGTTACAAATTTATAAGATATTGTTTCTTATTAGTTATAGTAATTAATGTGGTAACCTGAATGCGTCCACATTCTTTAAAATCAGTGTAATCATAATTTGTTGTCAATCTTGCCGCTCACAATATTGTTAATTGTCTAAAAAACAAATGCACCAATAGTAAACATTTTATTATTTTTGTAGTAAACATTTAAAATTTTTTTTGACTTTGATTTAATTATATTAATTTTTATTTTCATACAGAATCATGTGTGGTCGATTAGCCTGGTAAGTTCTATTAATAAGATGCAATAATTTATTTGATTAAAAGTAAAATAAATTATTGCAAAGTAATATATAATATTTTGTAACAGAATAAAGTTTAGCTGTTTATATCTTACTATATTTACTTTTTGCTTTAACTATAACTTTATTTGAAAAAAAAAACGTTTAATCAGGCTAAATCAAATTTAAATCATTATGTCATATTGAATTACAAAATCATTTCAATTTTCTCTGTACATCTCATACAGTGCTGCTTCTGACACAATATGTTTTATGAATTTTGTTAACCTTTTTTGCCCATACATAGGTGTTTTTTCAAACTAGGTATTTTATTTTAATATTTGGAAAACCTGCATACAAGGCTTCTTTCGTTGTATATTAATTACTTGAAAGTTTCTTTGTATATATTTTTTTAATATACAGTAATTGTTGTTCAGAAATGATACTTCTTTATTGTTTACTTACAATGGTTTCTCACAGCTTTTACTTATTTAATAAACTGGTATTTTGTTTTACAATTTAATTCTAGCACTATTTTTAAACTGTAATTCACATATTCTTTTTAATATTTAGTGGTTTGGGACCACAGGAAATTTCAAAAACCTGTCGATATTATAACATTAAAAAGGAAGAGGAATCTCCAAAATGGGTAGATAGCCCGTATGAATACAAGATATCCTATAATGCACCACCAAGTTCAACTGTTGCTGTACTGGCATCAAAATATAATTTAGCACTGCCACAAACAGAAATTCTAGAAAATACGGATTTTTGCTTAGCTGGAATGAGATGGGGCATGATACCCGCACAGGTAATTTAATTAAATTCAGTTTGCTTAATATTCTTGATAAAAGTGAGAAGCGTTTGTCCACACGACATATTAATGGCACCTGTATGCCTATAATGGAAGATGAAATATTGAGAAATATTTTTAATTTCTTACGATTTACTTTTTGCGGTTATTACTACGAGAATTGGCGTATTTCAAAAGTCTAAAATCTTTAGGTCTGAATTTCGTCATCTATAGACACTGTTTTGATTAGGTGCATTTCCACGAACAAGTTAGATCGAATTACTAGCCTTTTACGCTATACTAGTATTTAAAACTAGTACGGAGCTTATATTGTAAAACAATTCGACTTTTTGACATATCCCATCAGTTTCACAAATTTGCGTCAATTGGGTAATTTGCGTTATTGGGTAGAATTTAAAAGTTTGATATAAAGACCTGAAAAGCGCTTCTGATGATAATAGTGATAATTTACCGACATGATGACAAAAAAGTCAGTTGTTGCTGTCCAAATTTTTCACAATTTAGTTTTTATTAAATGAATCTATATATCAGGACATTAAGCATTTTATTCTTAGTGACCTGATATATGAAATGCCAATAGAAAAAAAACTTTTTCACTTCGTTTAGATCTATCTAAACTATATTTTTCTTTATAGAGATCATCGTTTGTCTCTGGAACAAACTACCATACTCATAATGCTCGCTTGGAGAATGTTCTAAATTCTCCTCTATACAAACCTCCTTTTATTGCAGGCAAACGTTGTGTAATATTAGCAGATGGTTATTATGAATGGAAAACAACTCCTGGAGAGAATAATAAACAACCCTACTATATCTATCAACTGGTAAATAAAACTATATTGAGTTAAAATATAATATTGGAAATTCAATTTAATAATGATCAGTAAATATGATTTTGATTTTAGCCTAAAGATCTTACCGGAAATGAGAAGTATTTAATGAAATTTGCTGGAATTTTTAACATTATTCGTGATGATATGGTAAGAATCAACTATTTGATTAAAACAACCCACACTTCTTTTCTTTAAAACACTGGATTTGTTAGTAATTGATTAGACTTGTTTTATGCCCCTTTCCTTTGGTTTTTGTTTCTTTATTGGTATTTGATATAGTTTGAACTTCCAGTTTTTTACTTGAGTCTGAGTTGGATTTATATTCATGGAACTCAATATATATTTTCAACACCACTTTATATTCAGTTTATGAGTTCTTGAGATTCACGTCTTTGAAACATCACAGTTTTGAGATATGTTTCCACTAAGGGGTTTATTTATAGAAGATAACTAATCTTTCAATTCGAGATTCAAAAATGAATTGGCAGTTCATACCTTAAGGAATAGAGCCGTCAGCTACACAGAAATGATATTCATATTCTCTTTTTAGAAATTTACCACTTATTTGATAACACTTAACAAATTAACACTAGGTCAATCGAAAATTAGAAACATCTTTGTTTCTCTGATATGTGTCGTGTGTTGTTTTAGTCTGGTTTTTAAAAACTGGTCAGATTTGTTTATATTCCTAGTTCCTTCCAGTTTTTACTTTACGTTGTACTTAATATGACAACTATACGATGCTTAATATATCATTCCCCAACCGCCATCATCCACACTAACCCAATATGTTTCCTCATAAATAAATAACCTATATTTTTGAGGATCGTGTGAACGTGTTGAAATCTAGTCAAAATCTAATCATTGTTCAATAAAGAGCCAAATAACGAAGTAAATAGTTTTCTGATTGATTATAGCATTTTGTTCTGTGTACGCAGAAAACATATACAAAGTATAATAGAGATTAAAGTATAAGAAGAAGGATTATCTACCTCGCCTTAAAGCACGATAGTATAAAAGTCATACAAGCATTCACCACCCCTACGTCAACATCTTAAGAAGAGGAAATAAAAGTCTTCTACGACAACCTGAATGAAGCTTTTAAGGGATGAAACCCTGCATGAATCTGAATGAAGCCCTGGTCATTATACCTTACTAATAGGCGATTTTAATGCCAAACTAGAAGAAGACAAGGCGAGTCGGAAAATTCCTTGGGCACGGATATGGGAAGAGAAATGAAAGGGATGGTAGACTACTCAATTTCCTACAAGAGCAGGCTGTACTCTATGACCTCTTTTTGTGATAAAAACACTTCTTATTATCTCTTTATTCAGCACATTATAATTTATCTTGACCATTAAGATTACTATAATATTCTGCTATTGAGTCATATTTTAAAATATCCTCTTCCTGCAAATAATTCAATTAATATTTACCATCTGAAATGATGTTTTCTGGCTTAACGATCTAGTAGGTAGATTTACAATTCGATACAGTAGATACCTTACATACAGTAAAATACCTGATTTTTTACTGTAATAATAAAATAACTAAACTTGTCTTGTACGACCAAATCATTGCCACAAAACAGTCAATAACATGCAGGTATGGCTTAGAAATATGCATAATTTCTAAGATAATTTTTGTTGTTGCAGGCTACATTTGCGATTTTTTTAAGTCAGTTTCATATATTTCTGAATTTCTATGAATGTAGTATTATTTATCTTAGCAACATTAATGGCACCCAAGAATAAATACGTATGTCCAGTGTGCTCACAAAAAATAAGTAAAACACAGTTCAGTGGAAAATGCAATAAATGGTTCCATCAGACATGTTGTCAATTACCAGGTAAAACATTATTCACAATTAAAAACAAGGAAAACTGGAAATTGAAGAAAATGTCAGCGACGATGACAGCGGTGACAGTACGATTTCCACAATTAAGAGCGCGAAATTAAAAAAAAAAAACAAAATGCAACTAAATTTAAATCTAGCGCTAAAATAAATACCAAATATGAATCAAAAGAAGCGACCAATAGACGAAGCGGCAAATTTAAACTGAAAAATAATAATCAAACAATACAAGAAGGAAATGAGAAATTAATTGAAATTATTCAAGAGTTACGTAATGATATATGGGATTTTAAAAATGATGTAAAAGAAATGAAGGAGTCAATGGACTTCATAAATAAAAAATATGAAGAAGAAAAGGAAAAAATGTCAAATAGAAGTAATTGATCAAGTCAGAAAAGAAACGAAAATAATGCACGAAGAAATTAATAAATTGAAACAAGCTGAAGAAGAAATAAATTATGAAAAATTAGAAAAAAACGTAATAATATCTGG
>WYDF02000962.1:0-14128 GCA_009867245.2 Adranes taylori
ACTATCTCACTCGCACATAAATGCTAGTCATATATATAAAATCAAAAGCGTTCTAGACACAAATACGACAGACAGACAGACGGACGGACAAAGTTACACGTTTATATATATAAGTATTTTAGCTTTCTGCAGTCCTTCTCCATATAAACTTTAACTATACCAAATCTCAGACAGAGTACAGTTTGCTCTTCACGTATTAAAATTAACTCATTAGTGATTCTAATCGCGCTCATCTGACAATTTCTGACTGACATAGTTATATTGACTTCACTTATAATGCAAAATATTTAGGATGTCTTCTTTCTAGTTGATACAAATTCAAAGCTAAAACTTGGCGAAGTAATGTACGAAAAATTTGATATTATGAGTAATTTGATATTCTGATATACAAATGATCTTCTGTTAAATCGGTGTTGCGTGAAACGTCCAGCTAGTAAGTACATTCGAAAATGGCGATCTGGCGATGTCGGAAGAGACGGATGGAGCGCGCAGATGTTAATCACTGTTGCCGAAGATGCCTCGAAAGAGTCGCCGACGATGAGCTTCTGGAATGACGAGGTACACCATCTTTTACCGAGGGTCGGCGGCAATGGTTCGTCTCTTGGCGCTGTCGTTGGTAGTGGTGAGCCGTCTGGAGTCCACGGAGTTTCTGCTTGGCTTGGCGGAGGGTTGGACGGTGTAGTTGGTATGGATGGTTCTGTGTTTACCAGGTAGAGTGGTGTTTGTGGACAGTGCTGCTTGATAGGCCTCTCAGGAGTTCTGTCTCGGTCATCTTGGTCAAACTAGCTGGTTGCTTCCCTCCGCTACTGTCGTCCCCCTCCACCGTTTTCGCATTGAAAGCGAAGATACACGGAACGGATTTGGAATATAGCGGTGCGAGAGTAGAGTTGAAGGTTGTTAGGAGAGGAGAAGGTTGTTAGTTGTTAGGAGAGGTTCAGAAGATTCAGCCGTAGAATTACAGTATGTAAATTGTATATACCTGATTTGCTGGCATAGCAATTCTGTTATTTACTTTGTTAATTTTAATGAGAATTAATATTTGACTTGTGCCGCTTTACTTGAAAATGCCAAATGGATTCTGTGTGCGAAATGCTCACTCTACACGAATAATTTGGACTTCCTTAATTGGAGAACTATTGTCGATAACGATGCGAAAATATTCACTCAAAAGTTATCAATATAAGACCCAAAATGCGTCTAATTGAAATTGGCTTGGGTACGGCTTTTTATTTGAAATCAAAGACTTTAGGTGTCCAGCTCGATGGCAGCAGTTTTTAGTGTCGGCGGCGGTATTTAGGCAGGGGGTGGATAAAATTTCTTCTAAAATCTTTAAAAAGGGAGAATTTTCTACCAGTAAGAAGCGTGCTTTCAAACGTTATGAATTTTAAAAACAATATTATACCATATCCCTGCCAAGATTCTATGATAGGGAGCTCTCCAATCAGATTTAAAGCGCAACGCACTGTAATCCCCTTCTACTTCGGACATCAATGAATCAAGGGAACCACGGCGGCAGCTTTTACGTGGTTAGACGAAAATAACAAAGTTGTTTGTTGAGAATACGATAGCACCAAAATCTCGACGAGGTCACGCAAAGTTCAACAAACTCTTTAAGAATTGCTTGTTAGAAATCGGAGGTCATAAAATCTTTCGGCCAGACAGGGAAAATGAACGCAGAGATCATTAACCCTATTAAGAGTTGTTTACTTGAAATTGGACATAGTTTACTTGAAATCCTCAAATGCATAGAGAACAAAAAAAACCCGCGAAGCCAAAGGAGTCATAAAGGAAAAAAATAATTCCTAATATGTACACAATTTATTGATTCTCGTTCAGCATTTGAGTAAGCTAAAACTTAAAGAATCGATGGACTAAGTGTACACACGTGTAGTGTAATTATTAATCACTCTTAATTCACTTTTGACATTAATCCATTTTAAGCAATACAGAAAAATGTTCTGCATCTCGATTTCTCTTCTACCTCTCTTATTTGCATGGGAATACAGACGTTGCGTGGCTTTCTGCAGTTGGCTCTCTCTCTCTCCTCCCTTTATGTGCAAGGTAGCGGCAGTTCCTTCAATCTCTCTCTTTATCTCTTTATGTTCAAGGGAGTGCTCGAGTTACATAGCTAACACGAGTGGTCGACATCTCTCTATACGCAGAGTTCAGACTGCTCGCCAAAAACTTCTGGGCTTATACATCGTATAATTTTCCTTCGTTTGAATTATACTAATTAATTATCAATTCTTGATTTATTTCATTACCGATTTATTTATTTGTTTAATGGTTCGTGAATTAATTACTTGACGATTATTTGTTAGTTGTTTCATTCCATTTATCGACTCTGTTGGAGGCTACGTACGATATACCGATAAAAACCTTTGAAGGAGAGGGTAAACCGTACTTTTTATCGTACTGATAACTTCACAATAATTTATTTAAGCGAATGTGAAAGTAAAATATGCAAATTGGGTGTAAATAACAAAAAAGTCTTTAAATTTCATTTCAATTTTATAAGCAGTCAGAGACGTCTACATATAACACACGCTATAATGGAATAGCCCTTTTGATGCTATGCTAATACCAAAACCAGTAACAGAATAAAACAAAAACTCAATAAGACAGTTATTTGGGAATATTAGGAAGTGATAGTATTAGGAATTTATTACGAACCAATAAGACAGTCTGATCATGATTTGCTAGGGAAGTTATTAGGAAGTATTGAGAGTTATTGCATTAGGAAGCAATAAGGAAGCCTGAAAAAACATTGCTAAAAGCTAAACAAGCAGCGAAATAGAATGAAAACTCTATAAGGAAGTTGTTTAGCTTTTATACTACCACCGGCTTCGCATTAATCCAAACATAATTAGTATTTATCCGTCCTCATTGTTTCCTCATACAATAACTTCCTAAAAATTTCATTACAGTTTTCGGTTTATATACTACCGATTTCACATTTAGCACAGCATCGTCGGACTTTCTTATTGCTTCCTAATAAATTCTTAATACTATAATATCCTAATAACATATGTATTTAATTTTTATTTTGCTACCAGTTGCGCTTTAATTACAGCATCATAAGTGAAAAGTTATTATAAAAAATTAATGTAGGTAACCAAAAACAACGAAGTGGTTTTGGATGCTTAACTAAAAATAAAACCGGTAACAAAATAAAACAAAAACTCAATAAGTTATAGTATAAGGAATTTATTTGGAAGCAACAAGGGAGTCTAATGATGCTTTGGTAAAAGGGAATAAAATAAGACAAAAAGTCTCAAACGCGCTGTTACTACGGCGAAGTTCGCGGCGAAGCAGCTCTGTCTGTTGCTGGCTGTGACTGCTGCTCACTGATTTGCTTCAAGTACGCAAAATTAGGAACTAAATAATTTCACGGCTATTTATAGCCGCCGGCAAAATTCTACTCTCTGTGATGTCGTACGCTAGCCGGCATACATAATTAAAATCCCGCGTGATCTCTATAGTAGCAGCGAGCAGCCTACACAATTCAGACAACACAGTCTCCATAGCGAACATGGCCCCCACACCGATAACAAGCAACACCAGAACACATATCAATTAATATATCGGACGCTGCTAGTGTATTTTCATATTAAATAACATAGCCAAAACTCCTAGTCCTATATACGTACAGCGAACAAGCGCATTCACGTCAATACACATACGTATACACATGGCAGCAGACAACGCGATTAAGTTTCGTACCTTGCCATAGCAGATATGGATCCGTGCAATTTTTTTATTTTAATTTCAAACGGCCCCAGAGGCACTTTGCTACAATACTTTCTAATAACTTCCTTATTGAGTTTCCGTTTTATTTTGCTACCGGCTTCATTTTCATTTTTCACTTTACTTCACTTCACTTTTTATCATCAACTTTACTAATTCCTAATACTATATTTTCCTAATCAAGTTTTTGTCTTATTTTGCTACCGGTTTTTCTTTTAGCAAAACATCATTAGACGATAAGTAATTAAAAAAAATTTAAGTAGGTAACAAAATCTTCTAAGTATGGTATTTTTTTCATTCGGCCACATACATTTGTTAACTATGTTACACGGGCCGCAACATTTTTACTGAGAAAAAAGCAAAAAAAAGAAAGGTAATGAAGTTAGAATCTAACCTTATTTTCTTTTATTTTTTTGGGTGATTATCTTTTTTAGGTCATCCATTCCCATATTTTTAAAAAGCAGCGTCATAATAATAGTGTTTCAGGCCGCACATAAACGCTTGGCAGGCCGCAGGTTGAGTATCGCTACTTTACCAAAATAAAACAAAAACTCAATAAGGGAATTATTAGGAATTATAAGAGAGTTATAGTATTAGGAAGTAGTACGGAAGCTTCATGACGTTCACCTAAAAGCAAAACCGGAAGCAAAATTAAATAAAAACTATAAAACTGAAATCTAAATAAAATGATCCTTTGAACCTCCCACCCCTCCCAAAATTATAACGTGAGCCCGCCAGTTCAAATAACATCTGTTAAATTTAGCGAATTGTCAAGAAAACGGCTCGGTGCTAGTTTTCTCTACGGCCCTCTACATTACTTAGACAATTATTATTTTAAACCGACCCTGGTAGTATAGTTAATTTTACAGAACCTGATTACTTTTATTTTTAAATCTAGTTACTTTTTTATTGGGGCGGGACTCCAATATATAGCATATACGTGTCTATGTAGGAGTAAATAGGTATTATGTACAAAATCTTTTGTTTCTTTATGAAATATATGATATATAAGTGCTGATGTATTATTATTATGCAGGGGCAGGATAATTACCCCAATCACATCGACCTAAAATACCTTTTGTATCATGACCCTTCTTGTCGTTTAAAACAGTCACAGTTCTTTCATAAACTGATGACTGTTTTCGGGTGTTGTTCCCTGATGTTCGTGGCATTTACTTTCACGCGTCCGAACTGTCTTTGCCTGCAGCTGGATGCTGCCTGACATTCACATAAGATGTGTTTTGTCGTTTCTGCCTTATCCAACCTTATCAACCTTATGTTCTCAATTCTATGCATATGGTAGGAGACAATGCCCCGTAATACAACCCATATATATATGGAGAGTTCCTGTTTGTTGGGACTGAATATTTTGGTATTCAGCTTAGATGTCAGTCTATAAAGGCCTTTGAATGTTCTTGACCTGAGACTTTGTTCCAGTATTTAATTCTGGCTTCGTATTCCCATTGTCTTAATATCCGCTTCCTGCGTTCTTTAGTTAGACCATAAGACGGACCGCTGTTACATTGCCCTCAATCCCTGAATGTGCTGGCACCCACCAAAACGTTAAATGGTTATGCCTTACCAGTTCTTTCAGGTGCGTCAGACAGTCCCACATTAGCTTAGACTCACAGGTTTTAGCCTGTAATGCCTTCAGCGCTCCTTGACTATAAGTGTGTATATGGATATTAGCCCCTTTCATGCCTTATTGCATGATTGCTAGCGCACAGTTATCAATGGCTACTATTTCAGCCTGTAGAATAGAGGTGTGTGTACTCAGTAAAATCATTGTGCTACACTTAGGGCTATACACTCCAGCCCCTGCCCCACCACTATCCAATTTAGTACCATCTGTATACCATTTCAACCCACCTTTGCCATATGAAGGTCCGTTTTCCCAGACATCTCTGGTATGAATGGTATGAACTACAAATGGTTGGTCAAAGTTGAACTTTAGTGGGATGTCATCCCACCTACGCTGAGTCGTGCCACTTCCGGCTCTTTGAGAGGATTTTAAGTGTCCTGTAAGATTGTCAGGTTTCATTCTTGTTGTCCTAGCGATAGCTGTGGCCTGATTTAACGCCACCCTCTTCACTAGTAGGTGCATGGGAAGCAATCCTACGAGTGCCTCCAATGCAGCAGTGGGAGAGGTAGACACATCGCCTCAGTTATGCTATGAACATGCAGTTCTTTGCACTTTTTGTAGTATGCTCTGTGCCTTTTTTGCTCTACTTAAGCCACCATACTAGAGCTCCATACACTATAATGGGTCTTATAATTGTTGTATAGGCCAAATATATCATTTTTGGCTGTAGACCCCGTATTCTACCGAAGAGCTTTCTGCAGGCATATAAGGCTCCAGAAGCCTTTTGTTGTACTTTCTGGAAATGTGCGTTCCAGGTCAGTTTGTGGTCCAAGATTAGACCCAAGTACTTGACCTTCAAACTTATCGTGACCGCCGTATCATTCAGGGCTAAGGAATCTAGATTTAGTTTTATATTCTTTGTGAATGGCACAACAGCCATTTTGTTGGGACTAATGCTCAGTCCCTCTTCTTTACACCACTTTGTTGCGATGTTTAGGGCACTTTGCATTCTCGTAGTCACCGTCATGTCGTGTTGGCCTTGTTCTATCAGCACTAGGCCATCCGCATACCTTTGTACTTGATTGTTAGCCTTTGTTAAGGTGTGCATTAGGTCGTCAACTACAATGGACCAGAGCAGCGGTGACAGAACTCTCCCTTGGGGGCATCCCATCGTTGCTCTGATCCTAATAGTCTCTTGACCCATGCGTGCACCTACCTTCCTGCATGCACCTACCAGTGTTGATTTATGCTCATATCTATCTACATATGCATTGTTTTCATAGACAAACGTCTATCAAACTTATATACATTGTTCGGTAATCATGCGTATCTACATACTGGCTTTCGGTAACCATAATAACCAGTGGTGAGTTTTTAAGATATTAGGAGTTTTAAAGATATCTTCGTTACCATAAGAGCTGGACCCCTCATGTTTGATATCATTGTAAATAGAATCACAAAGGCTATCAAAATATACAGGGTGTTACTAAAATGTTTTTAGAAAAATATTGTATTGCTGAAAATTGGTTAAGTGTAATCAGTTGTTCACACTGGCAAACCTGAGGTCCCTGAGTCTTACATATGTTCCGCAACTTTCATATGAACCGAGATATTTAGGGTAGTACACTTTTTTCAATGTCAAATTACTCCCTAGATTACGTGTCCGATATGTTTAAGCTCGCTTAATCCCTTAAATATGAAAGAAACTTTCGATACAAGAAATTAAAAAAAAATCGGCAGCCGTTTTCGAGAAAAAGAGATCGAAAAGTTTGCAAAACGAAAACACCCTGTATATATCTTAAATTGTGTTTTGTGCAAGTAAAATTGGAAGGGCCTTTAGATAGCCTATACACTAAAGTTTATTCGAATGTCCTATCTGTTATAGTTTCTGAGATAATCGAAAAGATTTTTAAACTTTAAATGTGGCAACGTCGCGCTGAATGTTAAGAATATAAAACACACAACCAATAAAGACATTATGTAGTTTCTGTATTATTTTGCTACCGATTTCGGTTTTAGCAAAACATCATTAGACGAAAAGTTATTATAACAAGTTAAACTACATAACAAAAAACTGTTTATTTTCCTACCAGTTTCGTTGTTAGTAAAGAATCATCAAGCTAAAATTTATTATAAACAATTAACCTAATACTTTTTATGTAGTTTGCTGTAATGTAGGTTAAATTTTGTTATCGAGGTTAATTAGACAAACAATGCCGCACAAAGTTTTTAACAGATGCAATTTTAATTTTGTAATTTTATAGGTAAGAATAAACGAACTAAATTCTCAATGTTTCTAATATTCATACATTAGCCGCATGAATATCAAACAATTCTGATACACATTATTAATAACTGTATTTTTATATTCAAACCTCATATATTCATATACAACACAGAGATTCATGTCTCAGCTAGGACGAGAAAATATGTATCAGTGCTCCGAATGCGATTATTTTTGTGCCATTACAGATCGTCAATAACAACGCATGTTAGCAGTTAGTACGCATTCAGAGACAAAAATGTTTAAACGTTCGGAATGCGATTATGCAATGTTTATAAAAGTGTCACTCGTGTATGGGATACTGACTTAAACTACCAAACCCAAGTCTCACACGTTTAAAAATAATTTGTAACTGTGATCGCGAAATGCTAGAGTAAGTTAAGATCACGGCAACTCCGCCATTTCTACACAAAATGAAAATACTATTATCAAGGAAGTTTTATTGGAAAATAATCTAATTATTTTCAAATCCAGAGTTCAGAATTGTGAGTTGCATTTACGCAAATAAAAAAAATTGTTTTTGGTAACTAATTCCAAAAAAAAGTCTTTAAGATATCTAATCATATATGTACGCATATGCAACAAAAATGGTACATGTGTTCGGAATGCGATCATCATCAAAGTGCAACAAAAGCAAATGTCATTACACACAGACAAATACACACAGGATATAAACCGCTCTGATGTTCAGAATGTGATTTTGTGAGTGGAGCACAAAACAACTTAAATAGAACAAACTACGAGAGAAAACCTATACGAAAGAAAACCACTACACATGTCGCATATTGACGATTATAAGAGAAAGTGATCATTGTATATGATTAGGAGATTCTGTGACTTGTTTTAAATTTAAGAAAATATCACTTACCCCAAACCACTATCATTGGAATTTTCACATGGATCTAAACTTCGTCTTATAATCGGGCGCGACTTTCCACTATTATATGTTCTCGTTATAGGTATTCGCTTTCCATTTAACGAAGGTCTACCGGGACGTCGTTCCTTGCCTGGATGTTTACCAACACTCATAATTGGACCCATCGTGGTGGTGGTCCCTGGATGCGGTGAGATCTTCATTTCGTCTATAACAGATTAAATAAATTAATTTAAACAGCGAGGAATTAAATATATTAAACAGAACATACCACAAACTTATAAAAAAATATTAATAGTCGCTGTTTACGATAAAAAAATATATAACCTTGAAATATGAAGCATTTGTTTTGTATCTCAAAATATTTAACATCAGCCTCGTATATATGTATATGTATTGTGCTAAGAAATTAAGTCGTCGTATACTTAAGTGGAGTTTACTGATCATATTAAGTATCAATTTATAGTTACATTTGTTCTACTATTATATTATTTAAGCGAGCGAGGTATTTGTTATTTATTTAGATATCTGTTGTAAATGAGTTTTTGATCGTTTGGTGATAACATAACTAGACAAATTATGATAATGCTTACTTATTTACTTACTGAGTTACTTTGCTTTAAGTATTAAACAATATACATTCCATTATTAAATATATTTTACAGTACAAAGCAAAAGTGCTAATGAAAAATAGAAAATAATGAAAAGGATACAGAAAGGAAATGAATTAATAAAAGAACGAATAATACAAGAATGACAATTTCGTTCCTTCGTTTTCTATCTTATTTTGTGTTGTTTATGTCTTTATTTCAACGTATTATGATGCAGAATATGTTTATATTTGCATATTCTTTTGTAGCAATTAGGCAAAGAGTAAGGAATAGAGCATTACGAAGAGTAATTTTAGTTCATCGTTTCTGGTAAAAATAGGTTAACTCTATAATAAACAGTTAGCGTAATAACTGTATGCCAATAGCGGTTACATATAAATAAAGCAAAAATACTGATACACATATGTAGTACAGTGCTATTTTAAACATTTAAAAAATAACAAACCAAAAGTTTTTTCCCGTATTAAGTAAACAATTCAGAAAATCAAATTAATGTAACGCATGCGTGTAGCCACCAATGAATCCGCCCCTGATGCTCTTGTTTGATTACACTTTCGTATATCATACGAGCGCTCTTGTGTCACATAATGGGACATTGCTAGAAGGGAAGTTTTGCGTGGGAAGTACTCCAGATTTCTCCTAACTTTTAACTACTTTCAAGCAAAGTTTGACGTGCGAAGCGCATCATATCAAACACGCACGTCAAACTTCCCTGACTTCATAATTCTAACCGAATTCTAACAGGCTTCTTCGCACGTCAGATTTACCTGAACATTTAAGCGCCTTCTAACAGAATTCTAACAAAGAAATCTAGTCAGCTTTGCACGCTCTAACAGTGTTTCCTAAACATTCAACAGATTTTTAACAGGGAAATCATATTAACTTCGAACTAATATCCCTCTTCTAAACTTATACCCAACTTCCCTAAACTTATACCTGACTTCTAATAGGCAAATCTGTCGTGCAATGTGTCTCAGATTTTGACATATTAAGCAATTTCTAAAACGCAATTTGGTCCACTTTGCACGTCAGACTTCTCTGAAACTTTTTACACACTTCCCCATACATTCGACTTTTGAGCAGGAAAGTCACGCGCAATTTCTAACAGGAAAGTCAAGCGCGTTTTGCATGTTAGATCTCCGTGAAGTTTCAACCGAAATCTGATCAGCTTCGCACGTCAGATTTTCCTGAACTTTGCGATTTTTAACAGATTTCCTGAAATATTCGACCGACTTTTGACCAATCTTCAACAGGAAAATCTAGCGTTCTTAGAGTCCTCAGTGGCTTTTAAACGATTTCTAACAAAGAAATCTGGTCAGCTTAGTACGTCAGATTTCCCAGAATTTTCGAGAGACTTCTAACAGATTTTCCCAAATACTTGATCGAAATTTGGCCCATTTCTGACAGAGAAGTCTAATATGCTTCGCGCGTTAGACTTTTCAGATTTTTTAAGAGACTTCTAACATACTTCCCTGCAATTTCAACAGACTTTTAACAGATTTTTCAAAGGGAAAGCTAGTGTGCAACATGTGCCTGACTTTCCTTACCTTTTATGCAACTTATGATTTTCCCAAATATTTAACCGACTAAACAGTTTCTAATAGAAAAAAAGCCCATTTCGCACCTCAGACATTCCTAATTGTTCAAGCAATTTGTAACATACTCCCAACACATCTAACTGAGTTTTGACCAATTTCTAATTAAGAAGTCTAGTGTGCTTCGTACGTTTGATTTCTCTGAAATTTAAACCGACATCTAATCCATTTGTAACAAAGAAATCTGGCCAGCTTCGCACAACAGACTTCCCTTAACTTTTAAGCAACTTCTAAAGGGCTTCCTTGAACTTTCAACCAACTTCAAACTAATTTATAATAAGAAAATCAGAAATGTTTCGCACTACCGACTTCCTCAAACTTTTAAGCAACTTCGAACTTGTAAGCGACACCAACTTTTAACCGATTTCTAACAGGAACGTTTGACGTGCTTCACAAGTCTGCCTTCCCTGAGCTGTTAAGCAACATACCTGAACTTCTAATAGACTTTCCTGAAATTTTAACCAACTTCTAACAGGGAAGACATAGCCTGTTTCGCATTCGAAATTTCCCCAAACACTGAGCCACTTCTAATATCCTTGAAATTTTAATCGAGTTCTAATGATTTCTAACAGAAGTCTGACACGCTTCGCCCGTCGGACTTCCCTAAATCTTAACTTTCTTTAGACCGATTCGTAACAGGCAAATGTGGGGTGCTTCACACGTTGAACCCTCCATGACCTTCTAAGCAATTTAAAACAGATTTTATACCGATTTCTAACAGAGAAATATGACGTGCGAAGCATGTCAGAGTGTTCTGATATTTTAGCGACTTCTAACAAACTTCCCCAAACATTTGGCCAATTTCTAACACGAAAAATATCCCGCACGTTAGATCACTCGGTTGAAACGTGCTTCGCAAGTTTCAACTGACTTCTAACTGATTTCTGACAAAGAAATCTGGCCAGGTTTGCACGTCAAATTTCCTTTAACTTTCAGGAGACTTTTATCAGACTCCTCAAATATGTCATCGAAAGTTGCCCAATTTCTAACAGACTTCCCGAAACAATCGACCGACTTTTGACTAAACTTCAACAGCGAAGTCTAGCGTGCTTTGTACGTTAGAGCTCCTCAAAGTTTTAACTGGCTTCTAACAGATTTCTAACAAAGATATCGGGTGAGCTTAGCACGCCAGATTTCCCAGAGCTTTCAAGAAACGTCTAACAGATTTACCCAAATATTTGATCGAAATATGAACATATTTTTACAGAGAACTCTAATGTGCTTTGCACGTTACTTTTCCAAATTTTTAAGAGACTTCTAACATACTTCCCTGCAATTTCAACAGACTTTTAACAATTTTTTTATAGAGAAATATAAGGTGCGACGCGGAACCGACTAAACAGGATTCTAACAAAACAATTTCACCCGTCAGACTTCCCTAACTGTTCAAGCAATTTCTAACATACTCCTCACACATTTAACTGAGTTTTACCAATTTCTAATAAAGAAGTCTAGTGTGCTTCGTACGTTTGATTTCTTGAACCCTAAACCGGCATCTAATCGATTTGTAACAAAGAACTTCGAAGTAATTTGACTTTGAGAAAAATTGTACTACCATGTACACTACTCCTGTATTTATTTTAAATTTTTTACATCGAAAGATCCTTTACTTTTTAAGAGAGTTTTATAAAACCCACAATTAAACATCGGAGTAATTTGACCTTGACAAAATTATACTATCATCCAAAATAATGCTAAGTAAGCCTTTGCCGCATGGTTAATGTTATTCGTTTTCATGCTAATCGATTGTTATCTTAAACAACTGTACGACTTTTTTAGATTATTAAGTGCTAGTCAAATGAAACATAGTATGTAACAATTTGTGATAATCTATTTGCTGAAATATTATTGTAGGAAGCGTAGTGTCTATTTGCAACGCGAGGCAAATAATTACGTCAAGTTTATATATTAAAAAAAAAGTTGGCAAGTCGATGATATGAGACAAGGAAACATTTCAAACAGAGATTTATATTATACTAGCGGACCCGGCAAACATTATTTTGCCCTCCATCTGGTTCCCATATTTGCCTACGGCGCGGACAGCTCTGCTGTCTGCATTGTCACGGATTTTCTGCGGCTACCACATGGCCTAAATGCAGCAGCCTGCTGCCGCAGCTGGTCTAATTGTCACGGCTGTGCCACGGCCAGGGACATGGTCTAATTGTCGTGTCTTTGCCGCGGCCGGCGGCATGGCCTAATTACTGCAGACAGAGAGATGATCTAATTGCCGCACCTCCGCCGCGATTAGCGGCGTGTTCTAATTGCTGCGGCTTCGCCATGACCTATGGCGTGTTCTCATTGCCGCGGCTTTGCCGCAGCCAGCGACATGACCTAGTTCCCCGACTATCCCGGATAGTATAAAAATATTCATCGTACTCAAATCCCTATGAATATTAATTTTTATGGCGATCGGTTGAACGGTGTAGAAGTTGATGTGCTGCAGCGCCATCTAGTGGAGAGTTGCAACAATGTGGATAGCATAAAAATCTTCTTCGTACTCAATTACCTATGTATATAAATTTTCCTGGTGATCGGTGCAGAAGTTGATGTACTGCAGCGCAATTAAAGAAATGTACATTGAGGGAACGCAGAATGAGGAAGAAAATGGTTAGGTGAATGGATGGATTAAGTGTAGAAAAAAGGTGAATAGGAGGATTGGATGATCGACGTTTAGATGGTTTGAGAAGATGATTGGAGGTGGTGATGTGATGAGTGAGATCATGAAAAGGATGAAGGATGTGTAAAAGCAAGAGAGATATGGAAGAATAAATGAAACTAAGTATATCTGGATCATGGATGAGGAGGGTATGGCTAAGTATTTAGAATCTATATTATGCATGGGAGAAAAAAGAACGATTACAAGGTTCACTGGAGAGTGAAGGAGGAGCAGAGTTTATGATTGAAATTAAATGAAGAGTTTATTATATAATGAAAAGAATTATGATTGAAATAAATAAAAGAAGGTAAATAGGGTAAAATAGAAATGAGAACCGTAAAAAGAAAGGAGAGTGAAAACAAAAAGGAGATAGGTAAAGTAGAATATGGAAATAGTAAGGGATGAAGAAGAGTGTGTGTTGGGCGATGTGTATAAGGAGTATAAAATGGTGTGTGGCAAGGAAGAAATGAAGGGGTGGGTAGAAATTAAAGCTGGGGGTGAGTTTGATGAAAAGCGGGAAAGGGAGAGAGTCTTCCCTTAATTGATTGAATAATTGATTGAATTGAATTTGGCCAATGGTCGCCCAGTGGCCAAAATTCGACCGTAATTCATTAAATTTTAAAGTTTGAACGTTATTCATGTTCTTCTGTTAAAGAGACCTGCATATAATTTTTATCTTTCAGATACATCTATATATATAAAAATCAATGTATGTTTGTATGTCTGTATGTATGTCCTTTATGCCTGACCAGACCATCCATCCGATCGACATGAAACTT
>WYDF02000973.1:0-14127 GCA_009867245.2 Adranes taylori
AAACTGGTACCAAGTGGCACAGAACAGGGAAAACTGGAAAAATATGAGAGTGGCCTATATCCAAAGGATAGAAAACGGCTAGAAGAAGAAAGACTGTTCAGTAGATCCTTCCGATTTACAGCATTCAAATCACAATTAAGGATCAGCAATCAAAGAACTCTAGGTGGAAATAATTACTTCGAGCGGTTCAATGCAATCAACACTGCACGTACTCCAGATCACCAAGGGTTAACAGCAGGTAGTAAGTGTTCAAAATCCACTTTGCAACTGAATAGTACAATCGAACCACTCACTCGTGTTTATTTAACAAGTTTACATACATGAAGTTAATGGTAAAAATACAAGGCAACAAGGCTACCATTCTACACTACGGTTAGAATTCTACAAAAACATTTCGGCATTAAACCAGACAAGTTACTATTTCCAACATTACAATCAAGTAGCAAAAAAAAACAGGTTATTATCTGCAACATTACAACATGTAAATACCGCTATACAGCTTTTCTCTGATAGTTCCCACAATCATTCTCTGATATTAACTAACATGACTGACAATGGAGCATGTTACATCATATGAGAAAATCAAAATCAAATTCAGAAAAGGGTAAAGACATATGAGAACGTAAATTTTATAATAAACGAATAATTGAGACGCGTCGAAGTCCAGAATATAGGAAAACGTCATGGTCATAAAATAGTAAAATGGGAGACAATGGTATGACTAGTCTTACAGTACAGCAAATAACATTATACCCAAAATGATCATTAACGATAAAAAAAGAAAAGGGTTTGGTATAATTTAGAGCTGTGCATAATATATGTCTATTACGCTTTTTAAATAAGTTGTTCGTTTTCTAAGTTTATAAATTAATATAAACTGAATTTTCAATTTTCTGTAAAATAAAAAAAAAAATAGGTACAATGAAACAAATTTTATTTTTTTTATCAAGAAACTGATAATACTAGTGACGGTATAAAACAACAGCTATTTTCGCATTGTTTAAAATGAATAGAGTATTATTATCACATTGATTGGTACACAATTAATTGTAATAATACAATGACATTCCCAACACACAAATGCTACAAAAGAATTCGCCGACAAACTTTTTCGAGTTTCTTTTCAAAGGATATTCGTGGGCGGACTAATCGATTTGATCCGGGCACTCTATTCATTTTACTAGAATATATGATAGTGTGTACACATATATTGCATACTCCTCACATAAAAATATTATCTTACAAAGCAATGTTTATACAAGGATATAAACATTTTCTCTGTTTGCTAACAGTATTGCTGAAGAAATGTTAATCTAGCGTATTCACACATTACATACAATGTTGTTCTAAAAGTAAGGTCGTTAACAGGCAATTTGGTCGAATTAAGTCAAAGTTTCTAAGAGATTCCCTAAGGAACAAGTGATAAAAACTTTAAACTTTGAATCTTTTGCAGTTTGCGTTTTACGCTTTTCCAAGAAATATGCGAGATACATTCCTTGCAGTGTTATTACATATGCAAAATGCATACATTAGTTTGACATTTTATTACTCACTTGAGAGCAGTCTTTATAAAACCTTAAAACCTTATAGACAGTCCTTATGCACTCTTAAGTGAGGTGGTTAGGAATTTATGATTTCACATACAACAAACATAAATTATTAGCTTATATTATAGGTCTGAAATGAGTTTGTATTCTACTGTGACTGTGTAAATTGTTTTCGTTTTCGTTTACTTATTTTTCATTCGTTTTTAATTGTTTAAATTAAGTTAATCGTTAATTACATCGATTGAAAAGCATGTTTCAATGATACCTGAGTGTATAAATGAGAGCTTTGAAAAATTTCTTTGTGTATATGTTCTGCAATTTTGCCTAAACCATTAAACCATTTATATTGAAATATTGTAGACAAAAGCATAAAAAATAAAATAAATGAATAACTGTCCTTAGTAAGCTTACTGCTCGACAATTTAAAATAATATACTGATATATTAACGCCAAAAGATATTGGACGAATTCAGTTCTTGGGATCCTACTGTAGAGACTTGAAATATTTTAAATAATTAAAGGGAATAATGTCTAAACGACGGGAAATTATAAAAATTAATAAATTCCGTAAAATAATGTAGCAATCTATCATTATAGTTTCATTTAATTATACAAGTTAAATAAATTAAATCTCATAATAAAAATCTATCAGAAAAATAGACATGCAAAGTGAATCAGAACGCTGGTGAGGGGAACACTTGTCGCGAAGCGATACATTAGAAATAAAAGGAGAAAAGATCTCTTTAATCGAGTAACTTTTTGCGCTTCTGTGTATTCAAGAGAGATAATGAAAAAATAATGTGAGTATAGGTTTTTTAACAAGCAGAAATAAAATACAACACACTTCGGTCGGAACCTAGTACAAATGTAAAAGCGAGACTTCAGTAGGGAAGAGATTCAGAAGTTTTTTTTTAGATCAAGTCCACTCTTGAGTTTATTTTCTAATTATGCGTATTTTTTTAATTTTATTGTCGTTCATTATTGTGGGAATCATGGCCGAATTACAGATTTAAGTGGGAAAATATTTTATTATAATTTTGATTAAGGAATTGAAACACCTTTAAATCTTTTGATTTTATTCTGAGTAAATAATTTTATTAAATGTAACTAATTTTCATTTCATACAAAGCTGACAAACAATTAAAATTTTTTTCAATGTTGTGTACTAGTTTTTATACGTTAGTATTGAAAATAAAGTATATCGTTGGTAGATAAATATTTCTGAAAATCAGGTAGAAGAGTACTTTATTTTGTTTTAAGCTCTGGCAGCCCAGCCTTTATTAACTCTTCTCTAATTATGACAATAAATAAATATAGCTTGGTCGATATTTCATCTATTTTCGGTTGGAAGGGAAACTGTGTCGTATTCAAATTAACATTTATATAAATCAGACAAATTTTAACTAGAATTTGTTTTATTTGGCAAAATTCGTAAACTCACTGCAACTGTTACATCTAAAATAAATTCTTTACTGATTAGTAAAGTATTTTAAAGTCACTGGTGTTTTATTTGAATAGTGTTTATTAATTCTTGGGCGATACTTGATTTATTTAGATTGAATCTCGGTTTTAATCAAGCAACCGGTCTATACTTATAATTATCAAATGTTATTAATGTATTGTAACGAGAGACGAGCGCGCGGCGTCACGATGACGACGATATGACAGACTCCCTCTTGGGATGCTACTAATGGTTAGTCACATATGGCGCAAACAATTATCATAATTAATTACAGAATTTAAACAGTCGTCGGAAATATAAACTCCGGCGCCAGGTCAGTTTAATGTGAGACCGCATGCTGGAACTGACGTTGTTGCCCCACCGGTCATCAGTGATGTATTGAGATCGCTGTTAGTCTGGTGAGAAAGCCAGAGATTCTCATTCTTGCTGGGCAGCTGTAATAAACTTATCCACTAATGAGTGAAACAGCATTAAAGATTTAACGAAACCATCTAATGTTTTTCTAGACGATATAAATAGAGAAAGAAATATATATTCAATTAAATGTCAATAATAATCAAATGGATATCAAATTAAATCAATGACGTAATAAAGGCAGCTAAATACACAAAACAATAAAGGCAAGCGGTTTAGATAAAACAGTGCAAATGCAATAATAAAAATCAAAAGCGATACAAATGAATGTACCGGTGCAGGTAAAGTAATATAAAAGTGCGGTCATAAAATAATCAAACAAATAACAATACGAAAAGCATGTAACGAGGCAGTTAATAATACAACGGGAGGGTGAGGGTAAATGTGAATGAACGATGTGTATAACGGGAAGGGCAGACATACCCGGAGATCACTGCCACTTACAAAAAATTAGTAACAGTAACAGCAAAACTCCGTGAACGTGTGTGACACTGTTGCTTGATCCAATAAAACTAACGCCGTGGACGTAAGTTAGCGTTGGCCGTACTGTAGCAAATGGAATAGTAAGCCAATCGCTATTCGTACGCTATTCGCTAATCGTGAACGTACGTATTATTGTAACCCGAGCCACCAAAACTAACCGCCGTGAACGTACGTTAGTGTTAGAGACACTCAAGCGAATGAAACAGCGAAAAGGAAACCACTATTAGTCACAATATCACACTCGTGAACGTACGTGCTATCGTCACTTGAGCACAAAATACTAACCCCGTGAACGTTAGTTAGTATTACATGCGCTAGTGTACAGGAAATAGATTGGCGGCTTGGTAGAAGAAGGGTCAAAGCTATTGAAACATACATGCAATTCAATCAGTTAACATACGGTACATAAAATTGCTCACCAAATATATTATCATCTTGGCGACTGTCCCAGGCGGTCGCGCGGCCTGTTGCTTCCGCATGGCTGATTTTGGCTGCCTTGGCTCGTTGCTCTGCTGCTGGTTGCTGTTACTGCTGGATGAAAATTTCGCGTTTATAGACATGAGCCTCGCTCAAGTTTTACTCTGCGGCACGGGTTTGTGTGTGGTCATTAACACGATATTTTACTTCTGTCACACGGTCCATCCACGCAATCCTATGCATATATCTGCATTATCCCTACCATCTGTGCCTACATAACACATTCCATTCAAGTATTCTCTTAGTGGCCTTCCGACGCTTAACGTACTAGTGAATAGGGCCAGCCAGTATATTATAATATACTGGCCCTCTGCAGCATATAATATATGGTGAGCAGAGATTTTATTTGTTTGATTACGATTTTCTTTGGTCTACTATCCCGGATTGGATTGAGTGTGTTTTACCTGGAAGTATAATTTTATTTACTTAGTTAAAGTTAGCTCAATTCTATGTCACAAATTTTAACGTGACAATATGTATGTAAATATTTATATATATATAGCATTTTTGAAATACTATTCAATGGTAGATGGGAAGACTATCACCTGAGTTCAAATACTTTTATCCGATCTAAAATTAGTATCGTAATTAAAAATTGCATACAAATATTTCAGTCCACTAGAAGTTTGATTTCTTTGAGTTCCTGCAAAGATAAATATCTATATTCGCCACTGAATATTACATTTATTTAATTTATAATAGTGTAACGACAAAAATGCTAGACGAATAACATTCTTTGGGTACTACTCTAGAGATTTTAGATATTTCAAGTGATCAACTGGGCTAACGTCTACATGATACACAATCGTTAACATCAGTAAGTTCCATAAAATAATGTAGCAATCTATCATTATAATTTCATAAATTAATTTCAGAATAAAATATAAAGGTTAATTATATCTGAAAAGTAGACACGCGTTATGAGTCAGGACGCAGCGGTTACTTTATATATGAAGGCTAATTTAGCCGCGACGCAAGAAGAGAAAATAGTCTTTTTACGCGAATAAGTTTTTCGTTCATGTTGCTAGAAAGAGTTAATTGGAAAAATAAATTAAGTAGTAGGCGGAATTGAGAAATAATTTATTTTACATGCAACAACAAATTAAAAAATATTTGTTGCAAAATACATATTGAATCTTGGTTGCAACAACAAATTAAAAAATATTTGTTGCATGTAAGATAAATTATTTTCTTGTTAATAGAGTATTTTAGAGCCAGTGGTGTTTTATTATGATTACATTTAATTAATTTTTAGGCCGTACTTACTTTATTTGTATTGAATCTTGGTTTTAATCAAGGAAGGTTCTATAAATCATTGTTAACTTTTGTTAGTGGAAGAATTTATTGAAACTCCCAGATAACCTTTTATTAGTTTTGACTATGCCCTAAGTAAATCATTTTATCATTCCTCTAATATTCGTGCTATGATTGGGTGCATCTGAATTCGAAGTATCATGATAGACTCCCATTCGCGACGCTGCCAATGGGGAGTCCTAACACAAGTGGCGTATTAGGTGGAAAATTATTGCGGACTGAGTCCTGCGAGATCCTCATTCGTAAACCATCAAAATATGGCCCAAAATTCGTCTAATTATCGCTGGCTTAGGTGGGTCCTTTTATATGAAATTAGCTGAGAAGAAGCAGCTTCTGCTGGTCCGCTGGCCAGCGGCACTTCTTGTAGTTGCCGTCTCTTGTGGGCGTGACTTAAAGGAAATTTCTACTAAAATCTTTAGGAAAGGCAGAGCTACTACCAATGAAAAGCAATTTATTCCCTGTTAGGAATCTTAAGGAACAATTTGTATTGTCTCCAATCAGCGCCCAGCGCTACGCTATCCCTATCAATGCACAAACCATCGCATGAAAAATCATTGTGTATTTAAATTGGAAAGAATCGTGAAAATACTTCCGCGAAGGCGAACTATTGTCGAACAAAAGTCCCTTGCTTTGTTGGTATACATTAATGGTTCATCTCAGTTTGTAAAAGGTGTTAATTCGTCCAAATACACAACAATTAGCTGATACAATATATTATACCATATCTGTATACAGCGAAGAATTCAAAATATAACATCTTAATGTATGCAAACTTATGATAGTAGAAATTTTGATAGTTGATTTGTACGGGCACTCATAGCGTACTGGTTAAGTGTCGGATTCATATTCCTGTGCAATGAGACCTTACGCCTATATTTGGAAAAGGTGTTGATAACAGCTATAATCCTATGCTAGAAACACGTGTTCACCTTGTGCCCCAATTTTTACAACCAATTATCAAAATACTCTTTTCATTAGAAATAACACCTACTTATTTAAAAATTCGTCTTACTACGAAACAGTAAATACTGCTTATATATCTTCTTTAATAGATGTACTGTAGAGGAAGTATGATAGAATCTTGAATACGACGCTGGAGAAGGAGATAAATGACAGAAAGTGTTATCGTGGATACAAATCAGATCTAGGAAAGGAATACTCATATGCAACGACATAGATACGCTAGATTATATGATGCAGACTGAGATAAATATGGGCATAAAAATGATTTTTGTATTTACTTCGATTTAAATTCGACAAATTGATGAGAAGGAATTTATTGAATCGAATGAAAGAAATAGTCTATTAACTCAAAGCATTAAGGGATTATACAAAAATAAAAAAAAACAGAGAACAAGAATGACTATGAATATATGACACGGCATTAGACAATAGGGGTGCGCACACCCCAACGTTTTATAATTGATTTGGAAACATTGGCGATAATTGACTCGAGCGTCACAGTGCTTCCTAAACACTTCAATATGCATCTACTTGGCATTCAGCAGTTTGCATGCTAGTTTACGAACAGCATCGTGTTAAAGTGCTTTGGAGTTTGTCACACCCCTGTTGTGTAATAATGTAATTTTTTTACCAGATTAAATTTCTTGAGCATGCTGTAATATTCTATAAGAAGTGTTCTAATTTCAACGATAACTAAAAATATGGTAAACTCAACATCGTGTAAGTTTTTTAAGAAATTTGCATTCAATTTGTTTAGCTAAATGTTTTTCCTGTCTATTGCCGGGATAAGAGTTCGGGCAGAAAAGAGGGTGAGATAAGATTGTCCGCTTAGTAAGAATTTAATCAACTCTCTTTCCTAAAGTCCTTGAAAAATAATCAAGATGGGTCTTGAATCCAGATGTGGGATATGATCTTTCTTTATATCATATTCACATTTTTGGTGTGACTAAATCCATACAAAAACAATATTGAGTGTAAAGGAAGACACAGAAAAGCAATGAAACACGGAAAGCAATAATATACAAAAGGGTGAATATGTAATAAAAGTGAAAAACTTGAGACCCATAAGATGTATATAACTATATATATATATTTGGGATATGATGTTAAAATTTAAGAGTACGTGTAAGGATTATGTGATTATGCCGTCAGTCGTAGCCAGAAGAGAAGAGGAAAGGGTGACGCTTATAGAGGAGGCGGAATTTAGTGAATCAGTATAAATGAGGCTGGCAACAGAAGAACAGAAGCACCTGTGAGAAATATAATGGTACATGCAGCGTAAATAAAGACAGAGCAGAAAGAGAGAGAGAGAGAGAGCAAAGAGGGTATTTGAAAAATATATTCTGATAAGAAATAGTTTGAAGGAGCTAGGTAAATATAAATGCCTGATAAAAATATTTAAAAACCAATGACAAAAAAAGGTTGTTAGATGAAGAAAAATATTGATTTAAAAAAAGAGTGATGGGGGAGGGGGAGGGGGGAGTAAATGGGCTTAACTGGCTAAAAGGCTGTTTTGATGAAATAAGCTACTACAAAAGCTAAGTGGTCGGTAAACAGTTGCGGGAATATGCATGAAACAGAAGAGAATGATTTGTAGATTCGGATATGGGACTGAGGAGAGGGGAATTAATATTGGACACTTAAAACAAAGCGAAGGTGCACAATTTGTGACAATGATGAATCGTGGGATCACCAGATGAAAGAAAGTGAGAGAGTGGAATGTACCAATGAATATTTAAGTCTAATATAGAAAGGACTAGGGACTCTGAAACAAATAGCGGGACATGCCATGGAGTTTGGCAGTTTTGTTTGCTATTTACTAACCTTATAAACTTGCGATCACTGGGATAACATAGTTTAAATAACTGGATGATTTATGGCTCAAAAATTTGATCTCGGCAATATGTTTTCAGTCAAATAACATGGAAATGTTATATTTTGTAATTGCGATACCCCACGATTAAATACAAACGCGCACAGAGCATATAAGGTTTCTGTTATTGTAGATAACAAACATCTAGCCGTTGGGTTTTCCCTTTAGTACAACTCGCCTGGTTAGCTCTACATCAGCCAGGAAGCGGTATCTGCTCGGAAAATATTAGATAAAAGAAGAAAAATGCACAGGTAGGGGAAATCGGATCGCATTTGAAATTTATCAAAATAAAAATACATAAATAAAACTTAGGAATAGAATTTCTATATTTTGCTCCACTCGCTTGTTTGAAATAATCCTTTAATAATTTAAGAATTTATTCTTTGTAGAAAAATTAACTTTGTGGATAATGTAAGCTTCTTGAAAATGTAAATTATAATATTTTCAAATGGCATGAACTGAAATTTGCAATTTCATTAATAAATAAGTACACAACTTTACGAGTGTAAACATTAGTGAAATATTTTTATTAATGAATTATTATATTTTCATTCATATTTCTTAAAATTTTTCTAAATATAAATTTCTCTTCCTATTTTTGTTATGACAAAGCAATTGTTAAAAGAGGTGAATAGTTTGGTTTCATATGTATATTAGTTTTACTGTAACGCCTTAATTTATCAAGAAACTATCAATCCGTTCAATACATAAAACGAACGTGATCCAAGCTAAAGGAAGCGTGTTTTATAAAATTTAAGAGTGCACTGCCTTACAAACTGTAACTCCAACTTATCCATTTATTTCTTGTTACTGAACCGACCAATTTCAGGGAAAGGAGTTTTGTGATTCAACAAGCTCAAGCCACATTTGCACTCTTCTCGACATAAGACTTCAAACTATGTCTTTTAGCACGCATACTATGCTGATTCATCTTACATCTAAGATACTGGTCAGGTACTTCCACGTTGTCATTTTATATCATTTTCAGATTTCTATGGACTCCATGGTAATTATTTTCCTACAATGGGTGTCTGTGGTTAGGCCTTTTAATTTGTCTAATACAATTAAAAGTCCTGCTGTAGAAAGATGATTTACAAAGGCGAATATGATGAGTGTTTGTTGAGATTTTTACATCTGTAACCAATGCTAAATAGATAGAACCTTTATTGAGATCAATATACAATAATCTCAAAAATTCCAACCTAAAATAACAACTAAATTACAAATTACTTAATATGAGTTATGAACGCTGTTTTTATTTTTGCTAATCAAATTATTTAATAATTTTGTTTTTCTATTGATATTAAGGTTAGTTTTGATAAACGAGTTAGTCCAGTAGCGTTTCTGGAAAAAGATATAATTCGATTTAATTTGGAAAAAGACCTTTCAACAGATACCTTTCAATAGCTTGTTTCAGGAATTTTTAAGGGTTAATTCACATAGTAATACAATTTGGGGAAATACACTTTTTAAATCTGTTGATTAATAAAGTTGAGAAGCTCTCCAACGTTCTTATTTTTTAAATCATCTGAGTTATATATTCCAATTAATTCATTTCTCAATTTCGTGACACCAAAAAATTATCTATAATTATTTATTAAATTTTGAATGGATATTACTGGAAAATGTTTCGAATAAGTATCAGATTTTTCAGGATGTGTTAGTTCTAAAAATAATAATTTTCGGGATAGAATATATTCTTTTGAATTATTTATTTTGGTCCAATAAGTATCAAAATGATTTATCTTTTTATTCGAAATTATTTTGAATTCATCAATATTTCTTAAAGAATAATTCATATCATTTGTTTTGGTCTGCAAAATATTGAATAATGTGTCGGTTAAAGCTAATATATCAGAAAATATAATTAATATAAAACAACAAATTCATTAATGTAGATTAAATAACGAAACATTGTAAGCCTCATTTTCCCAATCGTCAGGATTTACTAAAATCGATTCGAACATCCAAATCAAATCTTCTCGATATTCGAAAAGAGTTTCCACAATTCTTCCATTGTAGGCCCATCTTCTACTAGATACTGTTGGAATTTCTTTTACTTCTTCATATAATTTGGCTGTGCGTTTGGTAGATGTCCTAAAAACTGCGACTATTCGTTTTAAGCAATATTTTTGTTTCTTTAATTTGGGCTTTTTCGAGTGCTTGCGAAAGATCTAAATTTAGCCTATGAGCACAACAATGTACGAACATTGTTTAGGGGCTTTGTTGTTTAACTCTGACATAACTGCATCGCCATCGTAAGTTTGTGAAGTAAGTCGTAAGTCATGTCTTTTCTGTGCTTTTAATAAATTATTTAAATCTGAGACCCCCTGAATTATTCCAAATATTTTGCTCAATGGAGAAAAGAAGGCATGGCCAGCAAAATAATATATTTTTATAATAACAGCCTGTTAGCCAAGGTATAAATTCAAAATAATTTGAATTAAAACGGCGAACGCAAGTTTAAATTTTTGAACCTAAACTCATAACGGGCTTTAATATAATAAATAAATAATAATTACATCAGAAAAATAAATGCTATGTTTTATTTTACAATTCTAAAGGGAGTCACATTGAACACATATACATCGATGATTACCTGCTTTTTCTCTTACCTGCTGAAATAAATTTAAGCAGAAAAGAGAAAAATACAGTAAAACAAATGAAGGAAAAGAATGCATATGAAATAGACAAGATGTGTATGAGGAAAAGAAGGAATAAGTATTGTTCAACGTATTGAATAGAGTTATCTATGGAGAGTCACCAAAGCTACAGCCTCCAACACAATAGGATGCATATTCCGTTTACGCATGCACAACTGCACGAGAGCTGGATCGTCGCAGCGATCAAAAAACCTATGTAACCCAGAGGCACTCTCAAGAATAGGTACAAATTAGAATTGCGTAAAGAAAGCTATTTATAGAATCCGCAGCGGACGCGATGTAGAACAAAACATTGTACCCTCGCATCAACGGCGTGGAAGAAGATGATGACAATTAACACTTGTATGTTCAGCATCAACCAACACAGAGTCGTGCCAGTCATCTGCAGCAGAGAAAGAGAACAAGGAAGCAGAGAAAGCTTTCAGAGGAAACTTTACATCAAACGAACATAAGGTTGTTCAGACAGGTGAAATATCATAACAAATGTTTAGAATGCGATTCTGGCTACAACAGAAACGACAACTTATTAATACAGAGGAAACCCTATATAAATGCTAAGAATGCAATTAAACCTTTGCACAAAATATCAGTGTAGTAGAACTTGTGCGTATATAGAAGAAAGAAAAGCCATTTAAACGTTAAGAATCGATTTTAATCATTTAAACACGAATAAATTTGTTTATGCGAACAAATGTTTTAAATGGGATTAACTGTACACGAAAGACTGATTTGTTCTACATGTGCATATTCATACGGACGAAAAACTATAAATACAAATGCTTAGACAAATACAAACGAAAAACTAATGCAAATGCTTAGAATGCAATTCAATTTTGACTTTGACGAGAGTGTGGAAGAAGAATCGAGTGTAGTGGAACTCAATAAAATACAATAATTCCTTAGAGATTAGAATATTAAATTCTAAATATTTTTAGATTCTGTGAACTAAATCATAATTATATAATCCCTACCTGTTAGCGCCATCTAAGAAATAAAAATTTTAAATTAGATTTTAATATAAAACCCATTAAAATCAAGAATAAAATCTCTCATATTTTCGTCTTACTTGTTTATTTATTGTAACAATCATCAATTCATGTATGTATTATTTACACTAATTAATGAATATTACTTACACTTACTGACAGACTGAATCAGGGAACTGACACCTCTGAATCAGATGACAGATGGAGAGGGTTCCGCATCGTTTCTTCTCCTCTACGCGAGTGTGAAGCCAATCAGCATCACATTAAATTTTTGGTGTAGTGAGTAATGTCATTAAATTGTTGTGTAAGCAATTTTAAATTGCTTGTGACGTAGCTTATGTGCGAGAAACAGGGAGACGAGCATGTACGACGCACACATACGCTTATACACGTGTATGCGACGGAGAGCGTTGGAGGCACGTATGAAATTGAATACAAGCGCTGTATAACTTAAAATGGATCGAGTTTAATTATATAAATTACTGTATAAATATGATACATGAATTAATTTTATTTGTAATAAAATAATTATTTTTTTCTGGAAATCAAATCAAAGCGAAGCAATGCTCCCTTGCTTCCATAAACCGCACGCCACTGTACTTATCCATTACTTAATATTTCATTCGTCGTTCTCACACCTAAACCTTGCTAACATCCGATTTTCTTTCATAGTTTTTCCCGATATTTAATACTCTGGTAGCATCTCTTCAACCTTAAATGCTTCAACTTCCTAAATATTTACAGGGGGCAAACAAATAGAGAAGTAAAACCTAGGCATAACTACATAAAAGTTTTAAATTTGAAATGGGTTCACGTATACGTAAAAACAAAATATATGAACGAAAATGGTAACCAAACTTAAGGAAACATATAAGCAGTAATGAAGCCAAAATGGAGATAAGTAAGTATTAGTGTTGATGCTTCTCCGAAAGTGATAAACAAGATCATTCTTTCACCAGTAAATAAATACTGCATAAATAAACGGTATTACTATAATTTAATATAAATTAAACCTCTGAAAAACTTCCTGCTATTGATCTTTCATCTAAATTAACCAATAATGATTTTATGAAATTAATAATTAAAGAATCCATTAGAGTTAAGCGAGCAGCGATATTAACCAAACACGGACGAGAAACAGAAAGTCCATTAGTAAAATTAAAAATGGTTTTGTCTACTGAATTTATTGTATTAAATAGAAAAGTTACAAGATTTAAAATTTAGATTTAGAAATTGTGCCCGCAATTAAAACAAAATAATTTGGAATAATATAAAATTTTTCAGCTCAAAAAAATATGTGCACTACCTTTTTCGCGTTCTTCCGTGTGACGTATGTCCAAGGACAGGAAATATGTTATCTCGAATATCCTAAAGCATACACTGTAAGCATAAGTATTTTCCCTTTCTAAAATTGGTGACACATTTGCTTTGTTTATTTGGTGTCTTGGGTTTTAACTTGAATTTCAAATGCCGTCGACTATTATATGCGCATATAATTCTTTTGTTTTTGTATTTTTCCCAACAGGGTTTCTACGAGTCGACATATTTTACATTCAAATACACATACACACGTTTGTATAAAACGTTGGAGGAAAACACACTTCTATTCTAGAAATATGTTTGCATTTTGTCAGCTATGTGTCACTACTTGAATCCACTCTTACGGTATTTTTAAATTTCTTATAAAATGTATACAAAATAATATTATGGAAAAATAATATGTGTATTTTTCTGGATTTCATGTGGAAACAGTATTTTATCAACATTATTTGACATTATTTTTATATGCGTGGCATTACGAGCAGTTAACTTCCGATCGTAGACAAGTTTGATGGAAAAGTTGCAATGAGAGCAAATTTGGCTAGGAAATATTTGAGTACTTATTAAAGTAATTGACAATTGGACTACAAATATATATATATATATATATATATATATGTATAAA